>CM041782.1:225296702-225361702 GCA_023374045.1 Limonium bicolor
ATTCAACCAACTACATTATTTCACATAGTTTGGGTTCATTTTTTTTAATTTAACCCATCCCAATCCTAAAGCATTCAAAATAAGCCTTAAGGTAGATTTCTTACCTTAATTCACAAGTTCTCTTTTCCTTTATCAATCTCCTCCTTCTCTCATTCTTGATCAAAATCGGTCAAATTGCAATGGAGTTGCCCAACTCCATGCCAACACCCAAGGAACACAAAATTCAACACAATTAAAATTCTAAACCCTTGGGAACACACTAATTCAATGAAAGACTTGAAACACCATAGTTAGGGTTTACCTTTTGAAGCTTTTAAGAGGGGCTTTCACCCATGAATCAAAGGGGAAACTCCACCACCATTGGAGAGTTGAATTGAAGCTCAAAATCAAGAAGAAAACAAGGTGTGAGAGAGGGCAACATCAGCCAGCTCTACAAGATGAGAGAAAAATGAGGTTTTTCATGGAGATTTTTACCTTGTTTGAAAGAGGAGACTCCAAGCTTCCTTTTGATGTCATTTTTTCTTCAAATGGGGAAAACCCATGGAGATGAAACTCATCCTTTTGAAATTCCGAAAAGAGGGAAAGGTAGAGGAGGATGAGGAGAGTTCAAATATGTAATTTGTTTTGTATTTGGAGCTTGGAGTTGGCTAGAGTATGAGGTAGAAGAGAGGAAGCCATTGGAGCTTGGTGGAGAGCTCAAAATCGTGACCAAGGAAGAAGAAGGGGGGATGGGGTCTGGCACAAGAAAGAAATACGAGAGAGAGAGAGAAAATAATGGGAGAGAGAGAGAGAGGAGAAAGGGAAAAGTAAAAAAGGACGAGAGAGGAAGTAAAAGTGGTACTTTTACTTTTTGCTTTTTGGACTTAATTGACTAGCTTATTAAGAGCTAGTTTAATTGTGAGTGGGGTTACTTATCCCTAAGGAAACCGGTCCCTACTATAGTATGTATCTGGAGCGTTTTTCGTGTTTTACAGAAAACGCTCGTTATTTTACCCGGTTTAGCACTATTCACTAACCGGGCCCGTTTTCCGAAATTTTTCTCGTTTAATTAATTTTAATGGTTCTTAAGTTCCCATTAGTGTTTAATTATAGTTATATAGTCAACTATAATTTTTACGGGGTTGTTTAACTGTTTAAAGTCACGTTTTCGGGTTTTCTCGAAAAACGCGCTTTAAGACTCCGTTAGCGTTTTAACGCATTGTTTGGATCCGTTTTATTCTGGAATTTTTCCCAAATGTTCATAGTGTGTGTAATTAAGGTATAGGAATATATTTATAACCCTAGTGAAGGTTATATACCTCCTAAATAATAAAATACACGTTTTCACGTTTTGTGACTTTTACGCATTTTTTCCTTTTTGGTTTTTTTTATTTCATCACCAATAATCTTAAGGACTTATTTAGCCTTAGAAAATCATAATTACATAATTAATTAACATAGTAAGGTTTGGGGTATTCATAATAAAATAAAGAGTTAAATCAATAATAAGTCATTAACCATACAACTCCATGTATGTTATAGGACTTGAATACTGAACACCGAAGGAAAGTCAGATTCGAGTACAACGGTGAACGGTATAAAATTCTCATGTCTTGTATGCTACCTTGGCTACTCTGATTTGTGTGTTTGTGTGCTAATTGATCACCTAAATAAGATAAAACACACGAATCGGATTTACTGCGCTTACTTGTGCTTATATGATATTGTTCCTTGTCGAATGTTTATCTTAACTCCTAGTTTGTATAATTCATGAAATGAATGGATGAGAATGAAATGTGTGTGCTTGTTGTGCATTGTATTGACCAAGTAATGTAGTATAGGACTTCTAACTGATTCCTAACTAACTAACCATTCTAACATAAGAAATTGGTAAATTGGAATGAGTAGAAGTCCGATATAGTTTCGGCCACGCGTGAGGAGGATGGACACAAGAGGTTGGATCCAAATCCTGGCCTTAATCTTTTCATGGACCAATCCCCTTAAATGGGTAGCATCCTGGATTAGTGAGCCACCCAAAAGCCCGGGTGGTGGGACGGTGTAGTCCCAACCCGGAGGTCATACCGACTTAAATGAGTATAAGTGAAATACCCCTAACCATTAAATTAAGGATCATTATATTACCATTAAAACATAGGACCTCAGCTACAACAAAGTAAAAGTGCAAAATGCCCGGGAGAGTCAACGCACCTCCCTTAAGGCCGAAAAGCCCGGAAACACCAGGAAATGCTTTATAAGATGAAATAAAGCATTACACTTCATTCTAAATGCACCATAACACTTTATTAAACATTTAAGATGAAGTCCTCACGCTATATTCTAAATTAATGCAAAGTGCTCGGAGGTACCCGTTGGGGGCCCCATAAACCCCTGGAATGCCTTGGAGAGGTGCCGAAGTGGCACGAACTCCTATATAATTCATTCTTAGAGTTCCTACTATCATTATTCAACATTCTAAAGAGAATGATTGAGATACTTTTTCAAAAATACTTAAAGTGCTCGGGGGAATTTCTTAACACTCTTGTGTTTGCCCCGAGAGTGTCCCGGTAGCCCGGAAATCGTGTCATGAGTTGATATAACCCCATATAACTCTATATAACACCTTAATATATCATTATTGACCATAAATAATGTTTATATACACTTGGAACTCGTAGCGACTACTTATTTTCCACAATATCCTTAAAGCACAAAAAACACCCCGGGTGCCGTAAAAACACATTCTACGCTATTACCTTGAAGTTTTTGAGGAGCCACGAGTTGGGAATCTTACATGGGGATGAATTTAACATCTAAATAAATCAAAGCCAGTGCTAAACTCATAGAACAAGTAGGGCCGAAATTGTGATCAAAAAGTACTATAAATTCAGCATTTTACCTTAGAAACTTTCATCTTTTACCTTGGTATAAATGTACCAAATAAATGTTGTGACTTATAACATGTTACAATATGGCCTTAATTTAATATAATGTGACAAAGACCAAGTTGAAAATCAATTCCACATGGGGACGCAAGGGGCCATTTTTTAGCTTGTTTTTGACATGATTTTAGCTGAAAAATGCCATGTAACATGGTGACTCATCTTTTATATACCATGTGATATTATCTCAAGGGAATCTCAGTCCATGCTGGTCTCCCATTACTGTAAACCTGCACAAGGAAGACAAAGAGATTAGCTTTTGTAAGTTATGGAATTAAACACAATCCTACATCTACTTTAGTCACATGTGTATATTAGTATAATACATGACAATGAGGCAGCCCATTATCTAGCCTAATGTGCTGAAAATAATCAAGGGAAAGAGGGTTTTATTTTTGTATAATAATAATAGGAAGACAACTACCTAATTAAGCATGTTCCCAAGTCTTTATTAAACAAAATCAAATGACTACCTACAACCCCCATTGCCAAAAGCCTTTAAGAAAACAAGACAACATTAGCATAGGTAATTCAATATAGAAAATCTAAAAGAAATACCTTACCTAATTTCCTAGTATTCTTGCCTTGTCACCTTGTTTCAAGTGGCACAACAAATTCATTCTCTTTCCTTATTATAGCCGAAAGTAGAAGTCAATTGAGACACTTTGTGGAGCCAAGAGCTAAGCAAAAGTTTGGCCAACATTGACATTGTTGTCAAGATTCCTTCATTTTCATTCTCTTAATCCCTTACGTGAGCTAGCATTCCTTTTTGCTCATTCCTTAGCCGATTTGGTAAGGCTCTTTTCCGTCTCTCTTTTCTTTCTTCCTTAGTTAACTTCTTCTTGTGAGCTTCAAGCTCCATTAATGGAGATTTAACCTTAAACTCCATTTTGTGTTAAATTCCTTGCAGCTTCCAACAAGTCTTGAAGCAAGAATCATCCTAGCAACCTTGCAAGATTTCGCCAAGCATTAGTACTCCAAGGAGTTACCTTGATTCAACAACAACTCAAGGAACAAACAAGATCAAGTTAATGTATATTTCTTGTTTGAAAATCCTAGTAAATACCTAAGTATATGTCCAAAAATTCTACTCCTCCAAACTGATTTTCTTCACCACTTCATGAAGGAAACTTGGATCTCCAATCATCCTAAGGTGTACCGAAAGTTACGTTACAAATACCTAAGGTAAACTCTTAAAAACTACTTCAAATCTTACTTAGGAATCCTTGTTAGAAGTTTAACACTTGGATATCCTAAATATATACAAGGAGGCGAAAGTTCTACACCAAGATACCATTGGAGGAGCTAGGAATTCAAGAGGAAATGAAGTACAAGAATCACCTTGATTTAAGGAGTAAGTTTCTCTAATTAAATCTATTAAGTTTAAGTTTTATTTAAGCTTCAAACTTTAGTACAAACTTATGTATATCCTTTAGTAAAATTAGAACCGAAAACTATAGGGTATATTACCAAGAAAATAATTTATAACATACAAGGTAAGATTATTGAATAATATAAGTATATTAACTTATATTATAAATTTTGGGGTATATTAAAAATAGCTACAACTATTTAAATGGCTAGTTTATTATGTTATGTGGTTAAATTGTAAATTTTGGAAAGTATAGTGTATTATATGTCATTGCCGAGAGTTCAAGGGGTTTATTTGTATAATTATGATATAATATAAGGTAGGAATTAATATTATGAATTTTGGTTAAATTAAATAAGTGTTTAAGTGTTAAAATAACATTTTATAAAGTTTTGGGGCTATTTTATAATTTCTAAAAAGTTTAGTGTAAAACCGAATTACATATGTTTTTCTGGGTATATTAAAGTATTAATTATGAAATTAGGCTTTGGTCAAAGTGTTGACCAAAAACTTTGGGTTAAAATGATTTATGTCATAAAATATTAAGTTTATAAAAGTTATGGGGTGAATATGTAATTTATAAAAGTTGATATGTAAAACCGGTTATAAGCTTCCAACAATTCTCATTCTCCAGTCTAAGGAAAATCCTTTCGCAACTACTAATTAGAAAACTTTCTAAAACACAACAACTCTAAATTCCCAATTTATGTTCATTACGTATATTCTATGCGTGATTCTTGTGACCACTTGAGGGGAGCTTCATGAATCATTCGACCCTGATGTGATCAGCATCAGTGTTGAACTATCCTTCCACCCCAATTTGTGTTCGGTTTCCCTTGATCTGACCAGGATCAAGTTCGACTTCCCACATCAGTTTCAAACAATCAGATAATTCGATTATTTCCATTTTCTATCTTTTTACTCTTCCTAATCATAATTACCAATTCATACATCTCCAAAGGATGGAATTCAGTCCATCAGTCATCCTCAATCTAGTTCCAATGACTTACCTAGGAATACACTACTTATGGGCTCCATTCACCGACTACTCTCAATCATTTCGTACTATTTCTTTAGGGGATAAATACTTGTGGAGCTCTGTCCACTACTCACTCTCAATTGTCTCAAGACGTCTTCTAGGTTCAACATCGGTTTTATACGGACTCATGCATCGTAATGCCATGTCTAACCTCAAATAGACATACACTATGGGGATTATCACTCCCTAGGAGTTTCTCTACTCCTCTTTACTAATACTTTTACACTGGGGTTACAAGATAGGTATATTCATCCTATGGTATTCGCATCTCTCGTGCCTAATTACCACAATTACTACATGAATAAATACATATGTTTATTTAACATAAGTACCAATCATCAAATAAATTCTCATTTGTGTTATGCACATTATAGTTTACGTGTTTTATACGTGATATTTACATTAAGCGGTTTTTGCTCTACCCCCCTTAAAAGGGATTACGCCCACGTAATCTACCATATGTTATTATTGAACAATGGTTTACTTAATTCGGGCAATTTGAAGATTTTTAACTTCCTTACGGTCTATTATATAATGTATTCTGGTCAAAGGGTCTTAACCATACTAATGGTTTAGTCCTTGCACCAAGAATTCCTTGTAGTTTATTTAACTCGTAGCCAATTCGGTTCTAGCCTATTAGGCTTCAAGGAATTGATAGCCATTCTCTCATACTTACTGGGTACACTAACCTCTTAGCTAGGGCCCACTAGCTTCTGCTGCGTGACCCTGATAGCTTTTGAAATACCGCAAACTTGTTAAACATGGATTAAATATTTAATTTCATTAATTAAGGCCTAAACATGCCTTAAAAGTCAACTGAGAACAACACAGTGGTCAACACAAAGCAAGATGTTGCACCCTTTGACTGGTTAGGGTAAATAAATACCCAAATGAACTTCTTAGGACCTTAAAATTTGTCCTAAGTTTATTAATATAATGTTAAACATATTATAATTGTTGGACAACACTCCAACACAAAGATAGCATTTACATGCTTCAAGGTCAAAAAGGGCAAAAATGTGCTCTAAGAATACCTTAAAGGTCTAATGACCTCTAAATGATATAAAATTGGATACCATGATCAAATATCATGTAAGGAAAACAACAAAACCGTTGTCAAAGAAAACCAAGCTCGGAAAACACCGTGCGACACAAAATGTGCACTAAAACTCCTTAAAGCACATTTTTGTGTAAATGCCTCCTAAATTGGTTTTAAATGGGCAAAAAGGTTATAATTACCTTTAAATATAATAAAATATCATATTATATGATATTAGGAATTTAATTCCAAGAATTTACAAATTTTTACAAATTTAATATTAAAATATTAATAAAACCCTAAAGTGGGGCCCGTTTGGGTCAACATTGACTAAGTTGGTCAATGTTGACCATTGACCACGAATTGGACTACATAAAATCGGTGGAATAAGTCTCTTAACAGACCAAGAGACAATCCCATGTGACAATTTAATATACCACCTTACTTTTGCATAAAATAAGAAAAAGTGAACTTTAACATATAAAACTAAAAGGTTGTCTACCACTTGCTTACCCATGTGATGAGCCAGCCGATTGAGGAGCCTCATTTCCTCCTTGTTAAAAGGTGCTCCAAGCAAGAACAAGACAAGGAGAGTGACTCACCTATTAATTAATTGATTAAACTAACATTATAACTACATAATTGAACCAATTGTGTATAAACTACTCACCACCTTTCTCAACCTAGGCCGGCTGCCTCCTTGCTTTGTCTCCAACGATTTTTCAACTTCAATCAAGTCTTGGTGAGTCATCAAGTCACTAAAATCATAAAAAATGCAAAAAAATGTGTTTTAAGCAAATTAGGTCATTCTTTCTCATTAGTCCCATTCCAACCGTGGGACTCCTTGCCAAACCCTCTCTTTGGCTCCTCTCAACCCTAGGTAAGCACTCCAAGCACCATTGATGAGAGCTCAAGCTCTAGGTAAGCTCCTAAGGCATAAAAATGCCCATTTTCTTCATCTTTCTTTCCTTTTTCCATTGATCTACACTCCAACCTTTTCTATACATCAATGAAGAGTGTTTTGGAGGTTAAAGGAAGGATAAATTTCAGCCATAACATGAAATGCCCCAAACCTAGTTATGTTTTTTAAACATTTAAATATGGTATATTAAGACTAAAAAGAGTCTTAGAAATTGGTAAATAAATTTAAACAATGGAAAACATAAAATGTGCTTTAAGCTTAATAAAGGCCAAATGTGCTCTAAGCTTGGGATAAGCTTGGTTAAGACCTAATGAACTTACCAAGACCTTATTATATACTAATGAACATATTAAACCAATTACCAAAGAAAACCAAGCTTGAAAACAAGTTAAAACACAAAATGTGCTTTAAGGAGTCTTAAAGCACATTTTTGAAAAATTGTTGTAAATGAGTTTTGAATGGCTAAATGTCCATCATTACTCTTTAATTAATATGTGTACTATATAGTATCACATTGGGGGTCTATATCATTGGGAAATAAAAAATTTCACTTCTAAGTGCCTTGTTTTTATGAATAGTGATTTTAATAAGCTAGTTGTAACATATGTTGTATAAGTAATTAAACTGACAAATAAAGACTATAATACCCCTAAGTACTATTGGGGGCCGTTTTCTTAAGTGTGGTGACTCACCACTCTCTTGTTAACATATTAAGTAAATAAAGATAAACTAACTAAAGTACTTTTTACTTTATAACTACAAATATCTTCAAAAAGTAAGTTTCCTTCATTTCTCCCTTCTTCCTTGCATTCACACGGTCCATGCTCTCTTCAACCTCTCTTCTTCATTCTCTTCCACGGTAATACCACACCACCACCATTAAACTCCATCTTTGATCTCTTGTAACTTCTAGCTCACTTAACCAAATCAAAAACAAACACCACCATTCTTTAGTCTCATCAAGCTCTTCATTCCTATCTTCTCAAAGCTTCAATATCACCATTTCAGTGCCATGGAGTTCCACCATTGAAGGAGCTTGAGCTTGTATTTCTACATATTATACTCTCCTTTGCTTCTAGGTAAGGAATCTCAAATAAAAACTTCATTTCCTCCATGTTTTGTTGTTGACCAAAAATGCCCATTGAAGGGTGCTCTTTATATGGCTTTGTTTTAGCTTCATTCCAACCTTTCAAGGACTAGGTGGAGTCCTCTCTTGATAGATATTCAAACTCTCTTCAAAGACAAGGTAAAACAACTACATTAATGTTTTTGAAATAATGTAAACCTAGGGTTTACAATGAGTTTAAGCTTGGAGCTTGTATACTCATTTCAATGTTTGTATATTGTTTAGTAGTTGACAAGGAATCAAATACCTTACCGGTTTTATAAGGAAACAAGAAAGAAGTTGTGAGGAAAAGAGGTAAATATGCTAACCTAATGTAGTTTAATTCCTTAGGAGAAATGAGCTTATAATGCTTGTTAAAACTACCTAAAGAGCAATGGGTAAATGACTTAGTGAAATGTTCTCAAGGAGACTAGTAAAAGGACATATGTGTTATTGTATGTATTTGCAGGTTAAAGGCATATATATTGTGGAAATTCAGTGTTTAAGGGTTATGCACTTTAAGGGCCTAAGAGCCATGCATTTTAAGGGCCTAAGTGCCATGCAATTTAAATTATGCAATATTGTGATGTAGTTAATTTGGTGTGAAACTTTGTGTGTGAGAGTGTTCTTGGTGAATTAAGGTGTTCTTGTGTACTTGATGGAGAAACAATGTGTTTTGGTTAGTAATGTTCTAGGAGAATCCATGTCAAAATTTAGGTAAGAAGCAAGAAGTTCTAAGTGTTTATATAGGCTTGGTGAACTAGAAATGTTCGAAATGCTTAAGATTTTACAAGAGGAGAAATAATGTCTTAAGGTGTTCTAGGTAAACAAAAGGACTTAGACATCAACTAGGGTTTAAGTGGTAAGAAATTATGCTTGGGAGATGATGTTGAAATGAGGAGAAAGCATTTGGGATAGTAGTTATCATAAGTATGAAACACCACTTGGAAAACTATGGAGGAAATAACATAAGTATTAGGAATTTCGGTAAGAAATGAGTAAAGGTTTAAGGAATTAGAAAATGAGTTTATGAGTGTTTAAGGATGTCTTAAGGTGTGTTTGAAGTGCCCAAATGAGGTTAGGGTGTACTAGGATATATGGGGTGAAGTTTGGAGTTAAATGAGCAATGGAAAATAAGGGTCTGGAGCAGACCGAACTTGCGACCGAACTTGCAAGTCGGTCGAGCCAGTTTACCCTGCGAGAATTGGCTTCTGGAATGGACCGACCTTGGGGACCGGACTTGCAAGATCGGTCGGGCTTGTATTTTGTGTACGGATTAAGTCTCTGGAGGAATCGACCGTCGAACATGGGACCGGACTTGGCAAGTTCGGTCGGGCTGAATTTTCAAAGGGAAGAAACTCTCGGGAATGGACCGAACATGCGACCGAACTTACAAGGTCGGTCGGAGTAGAAAATTTTGACGGAAATATGTTCTGGAATGGACCAACCTTGTGTAAGGTCGGTCGGTAGGGTTGGTCGGACCTAAACTTGTAAAAAAAAAAAAGAATTTGACTTATGTAGTTAACCCTAGGGGGTATAATGAAGGTAACCTAGGGTAAGTTAGACATTAAAAACATGTCATACAATCATGTTAAACATTTAGTAAGTTTGAAGTTAAATAAATAATTAACCGACGTTATTAATCATGTATAGGGGTGACCTACGGAGGAAATCAATCGAGGCAAGGACCAAGGTATGGTTTTCTTGCAGTCTGTTGCCTACCGGTTTACACCGGCTTGTGTGTTGTTTGTTTTTCTGTGTGTTTATGACTTTGTAAGATTAAACCATGTAAAGAGTTTACAGTTGTTAAATATTATTATGTTGTTAAGTATGACTCTCTCTTCCCTTGTGTGTGTCTAAAAGACTTGACCTATTATTGTGAATTGTGTATTGAGTTCAATAATGAACTGCTAACAAGTGCTAACGGGGGAAGTGAGGAGTCCGGTCTATTCCGGCCACGCGTGTGAGTATGGGAGTCGATGTCATAACCGGTTCGATTCTCTTGTATGTTATGGTTGTTTTCCAATTTGGTTTCCAACCTTC
This sequence comes from Limonium bicolor, assembly GCA_023374045.1. Lineage (NCBI taxonomy): Eukaryota > Viridiplantae > Streptophyta > Magnoliopsida > Caryophyllales > Plumbaginaceae > Limonium > Limonium bicolor. The sequence goes on from CM041782.1 coordinate 225,307,141, forward strand.
CCTTTAGCTTAACCAAGGCTATTTTACTGACTCACGTCGGGCCACAGGGGCATACTATGTGTTATTTCGGTGTGCTTGGATCACTATATCCGAGGCACCTTGTGTTAAGTTATCCGTTCAATCTAACAGGACGGTAACGAGTTATGTAACGAGCTTAGCATGAGCATGGCAACATTCTCTAGGCTCTCTGTGGGGACTAACTGTGTTGGTTCTCTTCCTAAAAGGAATTGTTCTTGTGTGATGTGTGTGATGTTGTGTACAATACCCATGTTATGATATATATGTATAAGTTGTGTTTTTAAAATGAATGCCATGTCATCATGACAATTAGTTGCGCGCATCCCGGTAGCCGATGGGCTGCGCGTTAACCATACCAGCCAAGGGTTGCTGACCCCCTCGGGGCTCCATATTTCTTTTACTGCAGGATGAGGATCGAAGAAGCGGAATGGCTTTAGATTCTAGGGTGCAGGTTTACTTTTGATTACTTTTGGATGTTGGCCCGGGATGCGCCTGTGCTCCCGTGGCGTTATATATTTTGGTTGTGAACAGTTTACAGTGACAGTATACAGTAAAGGATGTAAGTAAACACTCGGTATTATGTTAATGTATATATGGTTATTAGTTCTATGCTCGGGAGTCTGATCATCAGACCGGTACACTTGTATTTATTCAGCCTTGTTAACCACGTGGGTGGTTGACGGCGTTGTAGCACCAATCGTTTAGTTACTGTTTAGTTGATTAAATTCCGCTGCGATTTCAAGTAATGTAATGTGTGTAGTAGGGTGTTACAAAAAGTGGTATCAGAGCGAAGTATCGCTCTGATGACTAGAATACCGAGCTTAGAGATATACCGAGTTAGGAATCCTAACTACAGTTACCTAAGTGAACAGTTATGGAAAGGTTAACCACTAACTAAGTGTGGAGATACCTTATTATCGGGAAGCGTTACAACCGTTGGACCGATAAGTGTGCAAGCATATTGCTAATAAATGTTCATGTGAATTCAGATGTCAGGTCGACCAAGGTAGAGGTTGTGGACACGGCAATGGAGATACGGGTGACCAGGGCGAGAATACTACGGCTCAGGTTATGGCTGAGGCAGTAGCAGCCGCCGTAGCCCAAATGGTACCCCAACTTGTAGCTGCGATTCAGCAGGGGCAACAGCCGGAGTTCAACCACCACCACCGCCACCGCCACGAGAGACCAACTGGGTCAAGGCGTTGGCTGATTGAGGCCACCATCTTTCAGTGGGGAAACCGACCCTCGTAACTGGAGGCTACATCTCCGAGATGGAGACTGCCTTCGAGACCTTAGCAGTACCTGAGGAGGTCAAGGTTCGACTTGCTGCATACTACTTGAAGGGTTCGGCACAGAGCTGGTGGAAGCTAGTACGGGAGGGCAGAGTGGATGACCCGACCTTTCAGTGGAGGGAGTACATGCTCTGCTGCGAGCCAAGTACTACCCGATACACGTGCAAGAGGCCAAGCGCCTGGAGCTGGACAATCTGAGGCAAGGGGATAAGATGACGGTAGATGAGTACTACTCAGCCTTCATCGGACTTATCCACCTGCTACCGGATCTGGTTACTCAGACCGGATCCTGTGAACCGTTTCTACAACGGACTGAACTACCGCCTACGCTATGGCATGGGGCCAACTGGATATACCACTTTGCAGGTAATGGGACTACAGTGTGATGTGAATAAGTGTGTACAATGTGTTAATGTGATGTGAATTTGTTTGGCGGGGCATAACTGACACCCTAAAAATAGGAGTGCTACCATGCCGCTGCAATTGTGGAGATCACCGTCCGTCTGAGGGACGAGGAGAGTGCGCTCAAGCGCAAGGCCATGAACGAGGGCCAAGGCACGCAAGGGCAATGGGGAGGAAAGAAGAAGAAGTCATACCCCCAGTCCCAGAAAGAGAAAGAACAGCAACAGGGTGGCAAGGGCCAGACCCAGACCACCACTGCTGAGGAGCCTCTGCAGCTCACCTATGCGTATGCGGCCAAGCCCCTACGTTTTTACCCACCCAAGGGTAATTAACAAATTTCAATACCGAAATCTAGTGTGTATTATTAATTTGTGAAGTATGTTGAGTGTGTGATGTGTTAGCAGCTAGCACGGGCTCTGGACCGGAGCGCCACTATTACTGCAAGTGGTGTAACGGAGACCACCCCGGCAAGGACTGCAAGGGTAATGATGTGCAGTGCCGATACTGCAAGAAGATGGGCACCGCGACTATGAGTGCTGGCAGAACCCGAACAGTAGAAACTACAGGCCCAAGGGGCAATGGAAGGGTAAGGCCACTGCGACCACCGATGGCCCGAAGACGGCGAATCAGCCACCCCTAGATCAGAGATACACAGATTCCCAGAAGGGGAAAGGGGTCGGGACCAGGCAAGGCCGCCCTGAATGTGGTGGACCGGTCTGAGGCGCCAGGGCCCTCTTCTAGACCAGGTACCGCCTAAACTGTTGAATGTAATAAGTGTTTGCATACCGCATTCCATGCATGTGTGTTAGTGAGTTTAAGTAAACAACCATGTGAGTAAACAATTAAAGTATAGTGTGAAAGTCACCTAATTAGAGTACTCTAAACTTAAAGGAACCTTCAATATATGTTATCCAATCCCACCCCACACCAAACCCTGAAGAAACCACCATCAACATCACCGACTTTCCAATGGAGCAATGTCAGGTCATCCAACCAGGTATGGTACTCTTAAATGGATACCTGACACCGGAAGCACAAATCCATATCATCAGACGATGCGACGAACTTGGAGCAAAACCAGGAGGTTTCTACACACCCGAATACCCGAACGGATCAAGAATGCAATTAAAGATGATGTGCATGGGTAAGGACTGGAACCCCTTACACCAAGACATATCAAGAAGTGCGAGCTGAAGATGGAGCAACTGTACCAAGTATACCTGAGGAGTTCCTTGCGGTCGTTAACCACGCCGTGGGAATTGCTCAACAAGTTGAAACGGAATTCAATTCCAGTGTGAAAGCAGATCTATGCAATGTGAACTTCTACCAAAAGGTGGACGGTTAGGTTTACACCAAGACAAGGACGAGTCACCCGAGTCTCTAAGTAAGGGGAGTACCCGTGGTGTCTTGGTCCATTGGTGATACCGCAGTGTTTGTGTATGGCGAGCAGAAGCATGCTGATCTCGCAAAGAAGCTAGTGTTGAAATCGGGAGATGTGTTAATCATGGGTGGGCAGTCAAGGATGCTATACCATGGCATCAGGAAGATCAAACTGAATACCGCACCGTCGGCAGTGATCAATGCCACACACATGAAACCCGGACGTTTGAATTTGACCTTCAGACAGTTTTAAGCCTTGTGTAATTATGTGATGTGATAAACCAGTGTATGTTAAGAATGTTGTAAGTGTTAATCATGGCGACAGTATAAGCCAACGAATGTTGTAAAAAGAGGTGTGTTAATGAATAAAGTGGAGTTGTTTGAAGCATATAAACCGTGTTGTTACCCAGTACTTATTAGTTTGCCAATGAATTAGGCTGTGCACTCGGAACGGGAGGTATACTGAGTGTCTGCAATGAGGCAGAAGCCGGCAGGAGCGGCATAATCCTCACCAGTACCTTTCCAGTCAATGGCGTGGACGCTTCGATCTTGTTCGACTCCGGAGCCTCACACACATTTATTTCGCTATCTTTTGCGAAGAGGCTGGGGTTAGACGGTGATGAGATGCCAGACTTCCTAGTCACTCTCCCGTCGAAAGAGCGGATCAGGTGTACCCGCTACCACCGAGATGCAGTTGTACGAATCAGAGGTGAAGAGTTTCCGATCGACTTGATAGAGTTCGACGGACTTGGTTTGATGTGATTGTCGGGATGAACTGGTTGGAGCGGTACAAGGGCAGAATCCTATGTGCCGAGCATCGACTGCTTCTTCGGAGTCCATCTGGGGTTACCATATCTTACCGCCAGAGGCCCAGGGAGCTTCGACTCAGATCATCACCGCCATGGCTATGTATCGTGAATTATGACGAGGAAGTGATGTATACCTCTGCTATGTCCAGGACATAGAGAGAGATCCAGAGTTTAGCCCCGATGTGCCGGTAGTGTCGGAGTTTCCTGATGTGTTCCTAAGGAACTGCCGGGCATGCCGCCAACACGGGAAGTGGAGTTTGAGATTGATTTGGTTCGGGTACCGGACCAATTGCGAAGGCGCCCTATCGTATGGCTCCAGCAGAAATGACTGAGCTCAAGGAGCAGCTGAGAGACCTACTCGACAAGGGGTTCATCCGCCCTAGCGTTTCACCATGGGGAGCACCGGTCCTCTTCGTGAAGAAGAAGGACGGTAGCCTCCGCCTGTGTATTGACTATGAGAGCTGAATGCAGTTACGGTGAAGAACCGTTACCCTTTACCACGCATCGATGATCTATTTGATCAGTTGAGGGGAGCATCAGTATTCTCCAAGATAGACCTGCGATCCGGATACCACCAGATTGCCATATGTGACAGTGATATCGAAAAGACAGCATTCAGAACTAGGTATGGGCATTATAAGTTCACAGTTATGCCGTTTGGCTTATCCAATGCACCAGCTAAGTTCATGGACTTAATGAACCGCTTGTTCCAAGATCAGTTGGACAAGTCAGTGGTAGTCTTCATCGACGATATACTTCTATACCGAAATCAAGAGGTGAGCATGAAAGCCACCTGAGAAGTGTGTTACAAACATTGAGGAAGAACCAGTTGTATGCGAAATTTTCGAAGTGTGAGTTTGGTTGAACCAAGTATCCTTTCTTGGTCATGTGATTTCTGAGGCCGGGATCGCTGTTGATCCGGCAAAGATTGATGTTGTGCGCACCTGACCTAGGCCGAAGACAGTTACCGATATCAGGAGCTTCCTCGGTCTGGCAGGTTATTATAGGAGGTTTGTAAAGGACTTCTCCAGTGTCTCGAAACCGATGACTTCCTTATGAAAAAGGATGCACCATTCGAGTGGACAGTCGACTGTGAGAGTTCTTTTAAGAGTCTCAAGGATGCTCTGACATCTGCACCGGTCCTGACATTACCAGACGGTCCAGATGGTTTTGAGGTCTATTGCGACGCATCACAGGCAGGGGTATAGGTTGTGTGTTGATGCAACATGGGAAGGTCGTAGCATACGCCTCCCGACAGCTGAAGAAGCATGAAGAGAACTACCCTACCCACGACTTAGAATTGGGGGCTATTGTCTTCGCACTGAAGATATGGTGACATCACTTGTATGGGGTAAGTGTGACGATTTATTCTGACCATAAAAGTTTAAATACTTGTTCACTCAGAAGGAGTTGAACATGAGACAAAAAAGGTGGGTTGAATTTCTGAATGACTACGACATTAATCTGCAATATAAGGAGGGTAAGGCAAATGTGGTAGCTGACGCACTGAGTCGCCGAGCACACTCTCTCCATTCGCTAGTCTCTCATTCTAGCTTGGTTGAAGAGGTGCGGAGTGCTCAGATGACGGATCAGTACATGATGGAGATTAGACAGAAGCTTATTGATGGCACATTCGAGGGTCAGAAGTACGACTTCAGACTCCACGATGATGACCTGATTAGGCTTAATGGCCGATTGTGTATACCGAGGAGTAGCGCTGAGTTGAAGGAGCGCATATTGAGTGAATCCCATTGTTCTACTACTTCGATTCACCCCGGAGCTTCAAAGATGTATAAGAGTATGAAAAGATATTTTTTGGTGGACTGGAATGAAAAAGGATGTGAATGACTAGTGTTCAGGTGTCTCACTTGTCAGAAGGTCAAGTTTGAGCACCGACGGCCTGGTGGTATGGTACAGCCAATGCCAGTGCCTGAGTGGAAGTTCCATGACATTTCTATGGACTTCGTAGTAGGGCTTCCGCCTACAAGGGGAGGTCTGAATATGATTGGGTTGTTGTTGACCGACTGACCAAGTGGCTTGATTCATACCGATGAAGGACACCTGGAAAGTGGCAAAAATGGCAGAACTCTTCGACAGAGAGATTGTAAGGCATCATGTGGTATCGAAAACGATTGTATCTGACAGAGATACCAGATTCTTATCGAGATATTAGAGTCTACACGAGAAGCATTGGGTACCGAACTGAAATTGAGTACAGCGTTTCACCCACAGACCGATGGTCAGAGTGAGCGCACCACCATCAGACACTTGAGGATATGTTACGTGCATGTGCACTTGACTTTCAGACCAGCTGGATTGACAAGTTACATCTGATCGAGTTTAGCTACAACAACAGTTACCATGCTTCGATCAAGATGTCTCTCCTCCAGGCCTTGTACGGTAGACCATGCCGCGCCGTTATGCTGGGATGAGTTGAGTGAGACGGTCATTATAGGACCAAAGTATCTGGAACAAGTTCAGGCAGAAGTTCACCAGATCCGGGCTAACATGAAGGTAGCTCAGGATAGACAGAAGTCGTACGCAGATGTGCGCAGACGTGACCTGGAGTTCGCCGTGGGCGATCAGGTATTTTTGAGAGTATCCCCCATGAAGGGAGTGTTTCGTTTTGGCCAGAAAGGCAAGTTGAGCCCAAAATATGTGGGGCCTATGTTGTGACGGAGCGGATCGGCCCGGTAGCTTACAGACTTGATTTACCCGCCGAGCTGGGCAAGGTACATGATGTATTTCATGTGTCCCAGTTGAAGAAGTATATGTCTCATCCGTCTCATGTGCTTCAGCCTGAAAGGCTAACCTTAGAGCCGACCATGCGATCAGTGGGACTCCGGTACGGATTCTAGATACTAAGACTCGAGACACTCGCCATAAGTCTGTGAGACTGGTGAAGGTTCTCTGGTCTAACCAGGACGTTGAGGAGGCCACTTGGGAGCTGGAAGATAAGATGAAGGCGAAGTACCCGTCATTGTTTACTTCTTAGTGTTTGTATGTATAGGGTACGGGGCGTACCCCTATTTAAGGGGGGGGTAGAGCGTTTGGTTATGTGTATGACATGTATTTGGATACATTGTCTGTGTTGTGTTTATGTGTTACCCTGTATGTTACAGACCGCTGCGTCTGAATGATGTTGTGATGTTTTGTTGTTTGGACCTGGTGTCCAAAGTAATGCAAAGATGTTGTTAATGTTAATATGGAAGTGTTGTTGATATGTGTTCCCGTGTTCTAATATTTAGGATATGTGGAAGTATGAACTTTGGGGACAAAGTTCTTTTAAGGGGGGTAGATTGAAATACCCCAAACCTAGTTATGTTGTTTAAACATTTAAATATGGTATATTAAGACTAAAAAGAGTCTTAGAAATATTGGTAAATAAATTTAAACAATGGAAAAAACACAAATGTGCTTTAAGGTCAATAAAGGCCAAAATGTGCTCTAAGCTTGGGATAAGCTTGGTTAAGACCTAATTAACTTACCAAGACCTTATTTATATACTAATGAACATATTAAACCAATTACCAAAGAAAACCAAGCTTGAAAACAAGTTAAACACAAAATGTGCTTTAAGGAGTCTTAAAGCACATTTTTGAAAAATGTCTTGTAAATGAGTTTTGAATGGCTAAATGTCCATCATTACTCTTTAATTAATATGTGTACTATATAGTATCACATTGGGGGGTCTATATCATTGGGAAATCAAAATTTCACTTCTAAGTGCCTTGTTTTTATGAATAGTGATTTAATAAGCTAGTTTGTAACATATGTTTGTATAAGTAATTAAATTGACAAATAAAGACTATAATACCCCTAAGTACTATTGGGGGCCGGTTTTCTTAAGTGTGGTGACTCACCACTCTCTTGTTAACATATTAAGTAAATAAAGATAACTAACTAAAGTACTTTTACTTTATAACTACAAATATCTTCAAAAGTAAGTTTACCTTCATTTCTCCCTTCTTCCTTGCATTCACACGGTTCCATGCTCTCTTCAACCTCTCTTCTTCATTCTCTTCCACGGTAATAACACAACCACCACCATTAAACTCCATCTTTGATCTCTTGTAATTTCTAGCTCACTTAACCAAATCAAAAACAAACACCACCATTCTCTTAGTCTCATCAAGCTCTTCATTCCTATCTTCTCAAAGCTTCAAGATCACCATTTCGGTGCCATGGAGTTCCACCATTGAAGGAGCTTGAGCTTGTATTTCTACATATTATTACTCTCCCTTGCTTCTAGGTAAGGAATCTCAAATAAAAAACTTCATTCCTCCATGGTGTTGTTCGAAAATGCCCATGAAGGCTCTTTATATGGTTTGTTTTAGCTTCATTCCAACCTTTCAAGGACTAGGTGGAGTCCTCTCTTGATAGATATTCAAAACTCTCTTCAAAGACCAAGGTAAAACAACTACATTAATGTTTTTTTAAATAATGTAAAACCTAGGGTTTACAATGAGTTTAAGCTTGGAGCTTGTATACTCATTTCAATGTTTGTATATTGTTTAGTAGTTGACAAGGAATCAAATACCTTACCGGTTATAATAAGGAACAAGAAAGAAGTTGTGTGGAAAAGAGGTAAATATGCTAACCTAATGTAGTTTAATGCTTAGGAGAAATTGAGTATAATGCTTGTTAAAACTACCTAAAGAGCAAATGGTAAATGACTTAGTGAAAGTTCTCAAGGGGACTAGTAAAGGACATATGGTGTTGTATGTATGTGCAGGGTAAAGGCATATATATTGTGGAAATTCAGTGTTTAAGGGTTATGCACTTTAAGGGCCTAAGAGCCATGCATTTTAAGGGCCTAAGTGCCATGCAATTTAAATTATGCACTATATTGTGATGTAGTGTAAATTTGGTGAAACTTTGTGTGTGAGAGTGTTCTTGGTGAATTAAGGTGTTCTTGTGTACTTAATGGAGAAAACAATGTGTTTTGGCTTAGTAATGTTCTAGGAGAATCCATGTCAAAATTTAGGTAAGAAGCAAGAAGTTCTAAGTGTTTATATAAGGCTTGGTGAACTAGAAATGTTGGAAATGCTTAAGTATTTTACAAGAGGAGAAATAATGTCTTAAGGTGTTCTAGGTAAACCAAAAGGACTTAGACATCAACTAGGGTTAAGTGGTAAGAAATGATGCTTGGAGATGATGTTGAAATGAGGAGAAAAGCATTTTGGGATAGTAGTTATCATAAGTATGAAACACCACTTGGAAAACTAAGGAGGAAATAACATAAGTATTAGGAATTTCGGGTAAGAAATGAGTAAAGGTTTAAGGAATTAGAAAATGAGTTTATGAGTGTTTAAGGATGTCTTAAGGTGTGTTTGAAGTGCCCAAAGAGGTTAGGGTGTACTAGGATATATGGGTGAAGTTGGGAAATGAGCAATGGAAATAGGGTCTGGAGCAGACCGAATTGCGACCGAACTTGCAAGATCGGTCGAGCCCAGTTTACCCTGCGAGAATTGGCTTCTGGAATGGACCGACTTGGGGACCGGACTTGCAAGGTCGGTCGGGCTTGTATTTTCTGTAGGATTAAGTCTCTGGAATCGACCGAACATGGGACCGGACTTGGCAAGTTCGGTCGGGCTGAATTTTCAAAGGGAAGAAACTCTCGGGAATGGACCGAACATGCGATCGAACTTACAAGGTCGGTTGAGGTAGTAAATTTTGACGGAAATATGTTCTGGAATGGACCGACTTGTGTAAAGTGGTCGGTAGGGTCGGTCGGACCTAAACTGTAAAAAAAAAAGAAAAGAAAGATGTAATTATGGAGTTAACCCTAGGGGTATAATGAAGGTAACCTAAGGTTAAGTTAGACATTAAAAACATGTCATACAATCATGTTAAACATTTAGAGTTTGAAGTTAAATAAATAATTAACCGACGTTATAATCATGTATAGGGGTGACCTACGGAGAAGGAAACAATCGTGGCAAGGACCATAGGTATGGTTTTCTTGCAGTCTGTTGCCTACCGGTTTACACCGGCTTGTATGTTTTTTGTTTTTCTGTGTGTTTATGACTTTGTAAGATTAAACCATGTAAAAGTTTACAGTTGTTAAATATTATTATGTTGTTAAGTATGACTCTCTCTTCCCTTGTGTGTGTCTAATAAGACTTGACCTATTATTGTGAATTGTGTATTGAGTTCAATAATGAACTGCTAACAAGTGCTAACGGGGGAAGTGAGGAGTCCGGTCTGTTCCGGCCACGCGTGTGAGTATGGGAGTCGATGTCATAACGGTTCGATTCTCTTTGTATGTTATGGTTGTTTTCCAATTTGGTTTCCAACCTTCCCTTTAGCTTAACCAAGGCTATTTTACTGACTCACGTCGGGCCACAGGGGCATACTATGTGTTATTTCGGTGTGCTTGGATCACTATATCCAAGGCACCTTGTGTTAAGTTATCCATTCAATCTAACAGGATGGTAACGAGTTATGTAACGAGCTTAGCATGAGCATGGCAACATTCTCTAGGCTCTCTGTGGGGACTAACTGTTGTTGGTTTCTTCCTAAAAGGAATTGTTCTTGTGTGATGTGTGTGATGTTGTGTACAATACCCATGTTATGATATATATGTATAAGTTGTGTGTTTTAAAATGAATGCCATGTCATCATGACAATTAGTTGCGCGCATCCCGATAGCCGATGGGCTGCGCGTTAACCATACCAGCCAAGGGTTGTTGACCCCCTCGGGGGCTCCATATTTCTTTTACTGCAGGATGAGGATCGAAGAAGCGGAATGGCTTTAGATTCTAGGGTGCAGGTTTACTTTTGATTACTTTTGGATATTGGCCCGGGATGCGCCTATGCTCCCGTGGCGTTATATATTTTGGTTGTGAAAGGTTTACAGTTACAGTATACAGTAAAGGATGTAAGTAAACACTCGGTATTGTTAATGTATATATGGTTATTAGTTCTATGCTCGGGAGTCTGATCATCAGACCGGTACACTTGTATTTATTCAGCCTTGTTAACCACGTGGGTGGTTGACGGCGTTGTAGCACCAATCGTTTAGTTACTGTTTGTTGATTAAATTCCGCTGCGATTTCAAGTATATGTAATGTGCGTAGTAGGGGTGTTACAAGATCTAAGGAGTAAAGTTCAAGTCTTGACCATTTAAGGTAAAAATGTGCTCTAAGCACATATCTCTTCTTCCTTGAATTTCGGTTGTAAACCTTGGTTCCTTAGCCTTATTTTCTTCTCTTTTGCATGTGGATTCAGTTGGTATTCCAAGATCTACAAGGAGTAGCTAGATCCAAGCCAAAAACACCATTTTTGGCATCTTAAACAAGGTAAATCTAAGCCATCTTCCAAGCTAGTTACCCACGGTTTTGTGCCTTGTTTTTAAGTGAGTTTTGATACTCTTTCTTTCTGGAAAAAATAGGGCCGAGGTAGATCTCCACAAACTTGAAGATCTAAGGTAAATCTTACCTTGAAATATACATTAAAACACTTCTTATGGTTAGATCTTGCTTGGAGACTAACTATGCCTGGTTTCTGTTTGAAAACATGTAAAAGAAGCTGTGGGAATTTTATCTAAGGCTGGCCGAATCCAAACAAGGATTTACCTAAGCTAAATCAAGGTAAAATCACTTAAACCTTAACTTGATACATTAATACAAGTTTAAGCTTGGGTATATTATTGTCGTGAGAGAACATGGTAGTAAGGTCATTTTTGACCTTAAAATGTTTAAAGAAATGACCTAGCAAATTTATCTAAGTGATTAAGTAACATAAATGTCAAATTTAAGACATTATGGGAAGTTTGGTAATTAAATGAAAAACTATGGTGAGGGCCGAAAGTTTATATGTATTTGGGGACATTTATGTGTAATTTATTTTGTGAGCAATGTTGTAATAAGGCCATGTACTTTAGGTCATTTTATTATGCATTTACAAGCTTTTATTTAAGTTTAGGTGATATATAATTATTACCGAAATGAATAAGGGGTTAAAGTGTAATTAAATTAAATTTAGGGGCTTTATAAAAATAAGGCCAAAAATTAGAGGTTAAAAGGAGTTAAAATAAAGTTTACAAGATTTTATAAAGTTTTGGGGTTAAATGGTGAATTTTGGAAACTTAAGGGTTAAAACAATAATTATTAGAATTAATGGTCAAGGAAATATTAAGGAGGTCAACCTTGACCATATGATAGGTTTTGACCAAATTAGATAAGTTAAATAACTTATTTAAGGTTTCATAATAAAGATATGTATCTTATGGTAATATTTTTATAACATATATGGTGAATATGTTATTACCGAAAATTAAGGGTGTAAAATGGTATTATAAACACCATGGGCTATTAGGAATTTTTAGGAATTTATTGGGTTGATTTTGGAATTTAAAATAAACTATAATGTATAATATATAGTTATTATGTCATTATGACACTTTGGAGAAATATAGATGGTGGTGGAATGATAAAAAAACCGAGAATATATGGGTTAATAAGGATATTTCTAACCCTTTGGTGAAATTTGGAGATTTTTAGAATTATATAAGAATATTTATTAAGATATGTGTATAATATATGGTTTAATGATATTATAGAATTATATGTTATAAATAGGGCCAAATGGTAATTATTGAACAGTTTTGGGTCTGTTCGGTATTTATAAATATTGACCATATGTTATATTTATATTAAGGTTAGAATGTTATATAAATTGAATATATAACATGGTATAAATTATGGGAATGGTTTGTAAATAAAGGAGATTATGGTTTATGGAAAAGAATGAGATTTTCTTTGGTGCCTAAGCGGCAATATAAAATAGTTTGTATAAAAACTATAGGTTATAAATTAAAGGAAATAAGAATATCATATCAAGTGATATTAGTATAAGTATAACATTACATAATGTTTTGTGGTCAAAATAGAATTTAAATAAATTCAAGGGCTGTACCGAATTAATAAGAGTTGGAAAAAGATTTTAGACTAAGGTCTATAATGTTATAAAAGTTATAACAATTATATGGTATTAAGGTGGTTTAATGGGATTAAGATAAGTAAGGATATTCACATAAAATAATGTGACGAACTATAAGTAAATGAGATTTATAAACTAAGGTGTTTATGGAATAAACCTTAGGAGTTGTGAATATACAACATAAAATGTTACATAATGTTAGGATAATAATCTTAATATAAGTTGTACAATATAATACAACTAATGGGAATAATCATCTAAAAGAAAGATGATAAAGTGTAACATAAAATATAAGAGTTTATTAAACTCATGGGAATTACCTACGTGGTAAATATATACATACACAAGAATAATGTATATAAGGATGGATATATATTATGATTGGAAACAATATAATATAATGGTGGTGGTTATTACATGAAAAATAGTTACGAACTTTAAGGTATGAGTTTTTGAATGCAAATATAATTTGCTAAAGGTAATGAATAATATAAAATGTATTGTAATGGATGGTGGGAAAATGATACAATTTAATAAATGATACAATACGAAAAAGAATATAATATAAGATAATCATGCATGCATACATGCAACTATAGGTTATGTACCTATATTTATTGGTGGGTAAGATTTAAGAAATATAACGAATTAAACTTAACAGTTGAAATATTATGACGTATGAGTTTTAAGTAACAAAGCCGACTGTTTTAGAGAAACCCGTAACAATAACTGTAGAAAACAGGGGTGAACTGTCGGGGGGGTTACTTATTCGGAAATACCAGATGTAGTTAGTCATGGAGACTGACTTATAGTTTATTACCGTTTAGATTATACTCCTGACAAGGACGCTTGACGAGCTAGTGGACTATACAGAGCATAGGATCTTGCTGATTCATACTCCACCGTAATACGATCAGGGTGAACGGTATGTAAAGGGGTTTGATCCGAGTTGTCCTAAGGTTGCTCCTTGGGCTCGGATTTGGTTGATATAACTTGTGTGTTATATGTGTGTGGTTACATGTATGTGATTAAGTGTTACTGCATTATTTATTATGCACGAGCGTCTACGGGGCTAACACTACGTCGACTATAGATCGACTATATAAAACATACATATACGTTATTGTTATGACATGACGGTTGCTTGATATCATACCATAGTATTAATATTAAGTATATGGTGAACCTAGGTAATACACTTAGGTATGAGTCACGACATTGTCGGTCTCTAGAGCATGGATCTCGAACATGAATATAACCTAGATTACTTCTAGGTATGCGTGAGACCCATTGGGCAGCTAACTAATAAATATTCTCCATAAGACTAAGAGCAGATCTTAAACATTATGAGAGAGAGATGGTATGAGTTGAGGTGAGGAATCCCGGTAGTTTACGAACTACTTGGTTGCGCATTTGTGATCACTGAGGGGTTCCTAATTGGATTCCGCTCCAGGTTATATCCAACGAGCCCAAATGGATCGTGGATCAGGTGGCTACGGCCTTTTTATGGACGTCTTACGAGACTTAAGAGAGTCAGGGGCCTCCGGACCTCTGGAGAAATGAGCACCTTTGTGTGTACGGGAGGACTACTGTCCATGGTGAGGATATCGGGTTGTCCTAACATGACGCCCAAATGTTATTAATTAAACATGGTTTGGATGGTTGGGGCCTTAAAGGCCAAGTTAAATTAACTATGGAAACTGTACGCTACGGCGAATGTACATTGTACATATGGATGGGGCCTTGAAGGCCAAACTAAAATAAATTAATTAAGGATGGTATACGCTACGGCGATTATACATTGTACATCATATTGTGGTTGTTCGATACGTTCGATATATAATTGTGGATTGTGTTATTAAATGATGCTTGGATGGATGGATAAATGTTTGTGAATATTGGATGAATGATTATGTATAGTATACATTATATTGCAGTATTGATTATATCTGTAAAATGGTAAAGCATGAAACCAATGTAATAACAAGATGGTAAAAATGACAAGTGACCAATAGGGTCCAGGCCCGGCATACTCAGCATCTATCGCTGATACTACACCATTACAGGTTGTTGATCATTGTCGAAGCCGAAGCCGAAGAGCGGGAAAGGTGTATTGGAGTTTTGCCTTTGTTACTACACATGGAGATGTTGTATAGCAATGAGGATGGTGAATTGTAATATGGTAAGGTTGTGTATATTCAGGTTTTTGGGTAGACGCTCACTTGTCGATGTTTATGGTTTATGGACTTAGTATGATGTATAGGAGTTTCTCGTTATCACGGCGGTTTGCAGTTGTTTATGTGGAAGTTGGGATGTAGTTTGGCTTTGTTGCTCGCATGGCGAGTAATGGCCGGTGACACCCGAGTCGAGTGAGTATTGTAATTGTATTTATTTTTCCGCTGCGAGACGTTTTTGTTTATTGCTACGTGAGAGATTATTACGTGATTGTGGAGTGGGGTGTTACAAAAGTGGTATCAGAGCGGAGTACCGCTCTGATGACGAGGAAATAGGTTAAGACAGTGAGCTTAGGACTTGGGAAATTACGGGAAACATTTGGGAAGTACGAGACGATTCATCCAAAAGATATCGTGTCTAGTAACGCAAATTGCGTGATAGGATAGCCTTTAAGGCAATTCAATATCTACTGGTTGTGTACGGTAATTTACCGAGTATTTATGTGACATACTGTACTACAGATGTCTGGGGGAACTAGAGGGCGTGGTACTGGAAGAGGTGGAGGCGCTGACCCCGGTATACCAGGAGTTGCTGAGACGGTTGCAGCCGTTCTTGCACAGCTGGGTACTCAGATAGGAGGAGGAGCACCAGCCCACCCGCCACAGCCCAGGGAAACGAATTGGCTAAAGTCAGTTACAGAGACCCGACCACCTACATATTCTGGGGAACCAGACCCCGTAGCCTTGGAGCGATTCATAGTGGAACATGAGAAGGCCTTTGAAGCTTTACAAGTACCGGCCGACAAGAAGGTCATCATTTCTGTTTTCCATCTGAAGGATGCAGCCAGTACTTGGTGGAGGTTGGTCAAGGACCATCACCTGGCTACGCCCGACTTTTCGTGGTCTGCTTTTGTCGAGTTGTGAGAGGGAAGTACTATCCAGCTCATCTTAAGCAGAAGAAAGCGCCAGGAGTTCGAGACATTATCTCAGGGAAGTCTGACCGTGGATGAGTACTACGCTCGATTCATTGGTCTGCTGGACTTTATCCCCGGTGTGGATTACTCAGAGACCGTGAAGGTCGAGAAGTTCCGGGGAGGAGACTATTGTTTCGCATCCAGATGGCGATGGGTGCTACCCTCTACACTACCATCCAGGTACTAACATAAAAGCCACAAAATTCTTTACTTACTACATTACCAATTGACTTTGTGAGAACTTACCAATGAGATTCCAGGAGTGTTATGAGGCTGCCTGGAGGACGGAGCAAATGCTCCAGACTCGGGAAGAGACTCTAGGGGCAAAGAAGAGAAAAGAACCCTGAGGGAGAGTCTGAGGGTGGAGGAGCACCTCCAGGCGAAGGCCAAAAGAAGGGAAAGTAAGGACTTATCCCATTCTAAATTGTTTACCATATTAAATACCTTATGAATGCTGACCCGAAACCTTGAACAGGAAATTCTTTCCAAAAAAAGGGTAGCAGGGTCACCAGGGAAAGAAAAGGAAAGAGCCCGTCCTTCGGTTGACCGGCCTAGCTATTGATGCTCAGCCTCTAAGATCTGCACTCCTAAGGGTGAGAACACCTATCTCTTAAATTGAATTGTAACCTTAACCTTTATATCAACAGATATTGACTTATAAACTAAATACTATCATCAGGCACCGGACAGCCCCAGCGCCATTTTTACTATAAGCGTTGTGGGAAGGACCATCCTGGGGTCGATTGCGAAGGCCGCAAGGTTGAGTGTCGGTGCTGCCACAAAGAGGGCCATAGGGAATTCGAATGCTGGATGAACCCAGAGAGCTGTAATTACAGGCCACCAAAGAATACTCAGAAGACCTCAGCTGGAGGATCTGGAGTACCAGAGGCGGTCAGGATGGCCAAACATCTACTGATGTTGGAGCCTATAAAGGCAGGGGGGTTGATAGGGCATGAGTACCCTGAACTCCATGAGACCGCGTGGTGGAAGACTTTGCTTACTTTTTATGTACCTACTTGGGAGTGTGTCATTGACCACTCGCCTTCTGTGTAAGACTTTGGGATTAGTTGTGTGTACTCAGTACAATAAGCTTTAAGCCTTGACGGATAGTATATATGAACAGGATGTTAATGCTTACATTATCATGTAGCAATACTCAAATGACGAAGGGTCAATGAGTCCGGGAATTACTGAACCAGAATTTCCACCTGCATGGCGCACTTGCTATTGCAAGCGCTATGACAAGTAAACCACTGAAATTTCATCTGCCTTGCGCACTTGACAGAGCAAGTGCAGCAACAGCAACAGCAACTGCCGATGCAACTACAACAACTACTACTTTTTAGCCTTTTATTATATGAATACCAAAAAAAAATGTTTTTCAAACGTTTTCATACAAACCTTGAGATTAGAAACCTATGCAACCTTGGGAAGACAGTTAGTAGTGACCTATGCAACTGGGAAATATACAGCCACTGTGATTGTGAACCACACCAGTTTAAGTATTTGGGAATTTTCAGACAGGGCTTATTAGCCAAATACCATCAGTGTATACCCGCATTTAATGCTAATCACTACCAGTGATGAATGTTAGTCCTTGTGGACAAGCATACCCTTTGTAGATGCACCACCGTCAGTGAGGATGGTTGGGAAGTGAAGAGCCAAGTTGCTCAAGCTATTATGCAATCTGCAATACATCCAATTAAACGGATGAGGGAACGAATATGAACTATGGATGAGATATGATCAGGAAAAAAACAGGGAGAAAAGGGATATGTATAGTACTCAATGAGATCGAAACAGGAGAACCAATTTTGCTAAAAATAGCACAAATTTTACTTACAAACCGGCGTTATGGCTTACGATTATGACACGAATTACCACTGATGCCACCAGGGCAATAGCACTTATTACTAGAACCGATACCATGAACTATTAAAAAAAACAAGAAGAGGACAAAAAAAAGAGGATATCCATCAGAGGGAGATTGACAACAGAATACTTCACAATGTCCGTGTGACAGACATTACCAGTTTACTAAACGAGACATGGGACGACCGCACTCCGTTAGGAGCATGTGGGCCCGACAGACTTATTTATGAGTTAGTCGGGTAAGTAGTAATGTATCAGTACGGTACCCCATGCAAGTAGACAAGTAGTGTTAGGAACACGAGAAGTAGTCAACTCCATTCTACGGACAGTAAGACGGATTACCTCGAGGATGGACGAGAAGAGCCGCAGTTGAACCAACGGGCTAGAGAAACCGAGAACCTTCAACAGAGAACAGTAGACAGTGTACAGAGAAGACAAGGAAACTTTCAAGGACGTGAACACTAGAAACATGGAAACCTATTATGGACGAATAATATGTAGAATCCTCATAAGGATCAAGCAAATTCTTGCAATCCAGAGGAAATCTACCAGTTGATTTGGACATAAACGCGTGACTACGCGAGGATAAAAGGCAAAGCTATATAATAGCAGATACCTTAAGCAAGGAACAGTGGATTTGGAATGTACCACTCACAGGATAATTCGATCATCTTATCCATTGGACTCATGAGATAGTAGCTGCTGAGAGTTTACGCCTCTGCACTCTGTAGGACTGAGTGTTTTGGTATTGCACTCGTGCAGTTATTAATCTAGTGGGAATACGGAAAGATGCGATGGATATCAACACGAGTGTGTAAAAAAAAGAAATACAACAGTGTGTTACTCTAGAACAAAACCACCAGGAGACACGGATGACAAGCTTTATCTCCGTGGACATGTAGGCTGGTACGTCTTAGTATTACAAAGACAAGTGCAAAGAGCACTAATACTAACAATAGCCGATGTCATATTTACACCGCAAGCTGAATATCAGTGAGAGAAGACACACGCAAGTATGCTAGTGATCCAAACGAGTGGACTCGCGGCAATGGAAAAAAAGAAAAAGGCAAATAAAGCCTACTCATACGGAGCGAGGTACTGATACGGAGCGAGGGAGAGCCATTAGAACGAACGCGATGAGAGAGACAAAGAGAGCCCCACTTCTATATTGTGGAGCCCAGAGGCTAGAGATACCCGTCTCTCTGATATGAGGATAATCCACGAGTTGGTGAACTCTTTGAGAGCCAAGTATCCAGCGCTCCTTGTTGAGCGGCTGTTGTATACTTGTGGGGTACGGGGGCCTAACCCTTTTAAGGGGGGGTAGAGCCTCTTGGCTGTGCACGTGTGGCACTAAGTTTTGGTTGTTTCGTATGCATTGCATACAAAGAATTGGTGGTGTGCGAAGCATACGAGGTTTGTTTGTTTAGTATGCATGGCATACAGTGAATTGTTTCATATGCATGGCATACAGTGAATTGGTTTTGTTGGTTATGGTTGGTAAGCGGGACGTGCGTTGTTTGGTTTGTTTTTGTGAAATGTGCACTGGTATGTATGTATCCGACGAGATACTTGTTTGAATGTTGTATGTACACCATGTGTGTAGTACCTTTCTTATGCTATTGTTATATGTATTCATATTGCTTTACAGAATGATTACATATGGTATCGCCTACATACGAAATGAATCATTAGATATGGAATGTGGAACAATGGAATGTTATGGACACCTCAGGGAGGTTGTTAGGGGCTTTTAGAACTGATAGGAAATGATGGTGCTGATGGATCACCTATATTCTATATGATTGAACTAACGCCACAAAGTGATGGCTATGTGCTGTATAAGCGCAATACGATGTGTGTAAATGATATATCACATAGATATACATTATGGGAACAATGGGTAGTTATACATTTATATACTTACCTATTTGATTAAGAGACTTCGGGACGAAGTCTTTTTAAGGGGGGTAGATTGAAATACCCCAAACTTGTTAAACATGGATTAAATATTTAATTTCATTAAATTAAGGCCTAAACATGCCTTAAAAGTCAACTGAGAACAACAGTGGTCAACACAAAGCAAGATGTTGCACCCTTTGACTGGTTAGGGTAAATAAATACTCAAATGAACTTCTTAGGACCTAAAATTTGTCCTAAGTTTATTATATAATATTAAACATATTATAATTGTTGGACAACACTCCAACACAAAGAACAAGCATTTACATGCTTCAAGGTCAAAAAGGGCAAAAATGTGCTCTAAGAATACCTTAAAGGTCTAATGACCTCTAAATGATATAAAACTAGATACCATGATCAAATATCATGTAAGGAACACAACAAAACCGTTGTCAAAGAAAAGCCAAGAAAAAAACACCGTGCGACACAAAATGTGCACTAAAATCCTTAAAGCACATTTTTGTGTAAATGCCTTCTAAATTGGTTTTAAATGGGCAAAAAGGTTATAATTACCTTTAAATATAATAAAATATCATATTATATGATATTAGGAATTTAATTCCAAGAATTTACAAATTTTACAAATTTAATATTAAAATATTAATAAAACCCTAAAGTGGGGCCCGTTTGGGTCAACATTGACTAAGTTGGTCAATGTTGACCATTGACCACGAATTGGACTACATAAAATCAGTGGAAAAAGTCTCTTAACAGACCAAGAGACAATTCCCATGTGACAATTTAATATACCACCTTACTTTTGCATAAAATAAGAAAAAGTGAACTTTAACATATAAAACTAAAAGGTTGTCTACCACTTGCTTACCCATGTGATGAGCCAGCCGATTGAGGAGCCTCATTTCTCCTTGTTACACGGTGCTCCAAGCAAGAACAAGACAAGGAGAGTGACTCACCTTTCATAATTGATTAAACTAACATTATAACTACATAATTGAAACCAATTATGTATAAACTACTCACCACCTTTCTCAACCTAGGCCGGCTGCCTCCTTGCTTTGTCTCCAATGATTTTTCAACTTCAATCAAGTCTTGGTGAGTCATCAAGTCACTAAAATCATAAAAAATGTAAAAAAAAATGTGTTTTAAGCAAATTAGGTCATTCTTTCTCATTAGTCCCATTCAACCGTGGGACTCCTTGCCAAACCCTCTTTTGGCTTCCTCTCAACCGTAGGTAAGCACTCCAAGCACCATTGATGAGAGCTCAAGCTCTAGGTAAGCTCCTAAGGCAAAAAATGCCCATTTTCTTCATCTTTCATTCCTTTTTCCATTGATCTACACTCCAACCTTTCTATACATCTATGTAGAGTGTTTTGGAGGTTAAAGGAAGGATAAATTTCGGCCATAACAAGATCTAAGGAGTAAAGTTCAAGTCTTGACCATTTAAGGTAAAAATGTGCTCTAAGCACATATCTCTCTTCCTTGGAATTTCGGTTGTAAACCTTGGTTCCCTAGCCTTATTTCTTCTCCTTTTCATGTGGATTCAGTTGGTATTCCAAGATCTACAAGGAGTAGCTAGATCCAAGCCAAAAACACCATTTTTGGCATCTTAAACAAGGTAAATCTAAGCCATCTTCCAAGCTAGTTACCCACGGTTTTGTGGCCTTTTTAAGTGAGTTTGATACTCTTTTTTTCTGGAAAAAATAGGGCCGAGGTAGATCTCCAACAAACTTGAAGTTCTAAGGTAAATCTTACCTTGAAATATACATTAAAACACTTCTTATGGTTAGATCTTGCTTGGAGACTAACTAAGCCTTGGTTCTGTTTGAAAACATGTAAAAGAAGTTGTGGGAATTTATCTAAGGCTGGCCGAATCCAAACAAGGATTTACCTAAGCTAAATCAAGGTATAAATCACTAAAACCTTAACTTGATACATTAATACAAGTTTAAGTTGGATATATTATTGCCGTGAGAGAAACATGGTAGTAAGGTCATTTTGACCTTAAAATGTTTAAAGAAATGACCTAGTAAATTTAACTAAGTGAATAAGTAACATAAATGTCAAATTTAAGACATTATGTGGAAGTTTGGTAATTAAATGAAAAACTATGGTGAGGGCCGAAAGTTATATGTATTTTGGGACATTTATGTGTAATTTTATTTTGTGAGCAAATGTTGTAATAAGGCCAGTACTTTAGGCCATTTATTTATGCATTTACAAGCTTTTATTTAAGTTTAGGTGATACATAAAATTATTACCGAAATGAATAAGGGGTTTAAAGTGTAATATAAATTAAATTTAGGGGCTTTATAAAAATAAGCCGAAAAATTAGAGGTTAAAAGGAGTTAAAATAAAGTTTACAAAGATTTATATAAAGTTTTGGGGTTAAATGGTGAATTTGGAAACTTAAGGGTTAAAACCATAATTATTAGAAATTAATGGTCAAGGAAATATTAAGGAGGTCAACCTTGACCATATGATAGGTTTTGACCAAATAGATAAGTTAAATAACTTATTTAAGGTTTCATAATAAGATATGTATCTTATGGAATATTTTTATAACATATATGGTGAATATGTTATTACCGAAAAATAAGGGTGTAAAATGGTATTATAAACACCCAGGGGCTATTAGGAATTTTTAGGAATTATTGGGTTGATTTTGGAATTAAAATAAACTATATATGTATAATATATAGTTATTATGTCATTATGACACTTTGGAGAAATATCGATGGTGGAATGATAAAAAAAAAAGAAGAGGAATATATGGGGTAATATGATATTTATAACCCTTTGAGGAAATTTGGAGATTTTTAGAATTATATAAGAATATTATAAGATATGTGATAATATATGTTTAATGATATTATAAAATTATATGTTATAAATAGGCCAAATGGCAATATTGAACAGTTTTGGGTTGTTCGGTATTTTTAAATTGGACCATAGGTTATATTTATATTAAGGTTAGAATGTTATATTAAATGGAATATATAACATGGTATATAAATTATGGGAATGATTGTAAAATAAAGGAGATTATGGTTTATGAAAAAGAATGAGATTTTCTTTGGTGCCTAAGCGGTGGCAATAAAAATAGTTTTGTATAAAAAAACTATAGGTTATAAATTAAAGGAAATAAGAATATCATATCAAAATGATATAGGTAGTATAAGGTATAACATTACATAATGTTTTGTGGTCAAAATAGAATTTAAAAAATTCAAGGGCTGTACCGAATTAATAAGAGTTGGAAAAAAGAATTTTAGACTAAGGTCTATAATGTTATAAAGTTATAACAATTATATGGTATTAAGGTGGTTTAATGGGATTAAGATAAGTAAGGATATTCTACATAAAATAATGTGACGAACTATAAGTAAATGAGATTTATAAACTAAGGTGTTTATGGAATAAACCTTAGGAGTTGTGAATATACAACATAAAATGTTACATAATGTTAGGATAATAATCTTAATATAAGTTGTACAATATAATACAACTAATGGGAATAATCATCTAAAAGAAGATGATAAAATGTAACATAAAATATAAGAGTTTATTAAACTCATGGGAATTACCTACGTGGTAAATATATACATACACAAGAATAATGTATATAATGATGGATATATATTATGATTGGAAACGATATAATATAATGGTGGTGGTTATTACATGAAAAATAGTTACGAACTTTAAGGTATGAGTTTTTGAATGCAAATATAATTTGCTAAAGGTAATGAATAATATAATACAATGTATTGTAATGGATGGTGGGAAAATGATACAATTTAATAAATGATACAATACGAAAAAGAATATAATATAAGATAATCATGCATGCATACATGCAACTATAGGTTATGTACCTATATTATTGGTGGGTAAGATTTAAGAAATATAACGAATACTTAACAGTTGAAATATTATGACGTATGAGTTTTAAGTAACAAAGCCGACTGTTTTAGAGAAACCCGTAACAAAACTGTAGAAAACAGGGGTGAACTGTCGGGGTTACTTATTATTCGGAAATACCGGATGTAGTTAGTCATGGAGACTGACTTATAGTTTATTACCGTTTAGATTATACTCCTGACAAGGACGCTTGACGAGCTAGTGGACTATACGGAGCATAGGATCTTGCTGATTCATACTCCACCGTAATACGATCAGGGTGAACGGTATGTAAAGGGGTTTGATCCGAGTTGTCCTAAGGTTGCTCCTTGGGCTCGGATTTGGTTGATATAACTTGTGTGTTATATGTGTGTGTGTTACATGTATGTGATTAAGTGTTACTGCGTATTTATTATGCACGAGCGTCCTACGGGCTAACACTACGTCGACTATAGATCGACTTATATAAACATACATATACGTTATTGTGATGACATGACGGTTACTTGATATAATACCATAGTATTAATATTAAGTATATGGTGAACCTAGGTAAAACACTTAGGTATGAGTCACGACATTGTCGGTCTCTAGAGCATGGATCTCGAACATGAATATAACCTAGATTACTTCTAGGTATGCGTGAGACCCATTGGGCAGCTAACTAATAAATATTCTCCATAAGACTAAGAGCAGATCTTAAACATTATAAGAGAGAGATGGTATGAGTTGAGGTGAGGAATCCCGGTAGTTTACGAACTACTTGGTTGCGCATTTGTGATCACTGAGGGGTTTCCTAATTGGATTCCGCTCCAGGTTATATCCAACGAGCCCAAACTGGATCGTGGATCAGGTGGCTACGGCCTTTTTATGGACGTCTTACGAGACATAAGAGAGTCAGGGGCCTCCGGACCTCTGGCGAAATGAGCACCTTTGTGTGTACGGGAAGACTACTGTCCATGGTGGGGATATCGGGTTGTCCTAACATGACGCCCAACTGTTATTAATTAAACATGGTTTGGATGGTTGGGGCCTTAAAGGCCAAGTTAAATTAACTATGGAAACTGTACGCTACGCGAATGTACATTGTACATATGGATGGGGCCTTGAAGGCCAAACTAAAACAAATTAATTAAGGATGGTATACGCTACGGCGATGGTGATACATTGTACATCATATTGTGGTTGTTCGATACGTTCGATATATAATTGTGGATTGTGTTATTAAATGATGCTTGGATGGATGGTTAAATGTTTGTGAATATTTGGATGAATGATTATGTATAGTATACATTATATTGCAGTATTGTATATCTGTAAAATGGTAAAGCATGAAACCAATGTAATAACAAGATGGTAAAAATGACAAGTGACCAATAGGGTCCAGGCCCGGCATACTCAGCGTCTATCGCTGATACTACACCATTACAGGTTGTTGATCATTGTCGAAGCCGAAGAGCGGGAACAGGGTAATTGGAGTTTTGCCTTTGTTACTACACATGGAGATGTTGTATAGCGATGAGGATGGTGAATTGTAATATGGTAAGGTTGTGTATATTCAGGTTTGGGTAGACGCTCACTTGTTAATGTTTATGGTTTATGGACTTAGTATGATGTATAGGTGTTTCTCGTTATCACGGCGGTTAGCAGTTGTTTATGTTGGAAGTTGGATGTAGTTTGTGTTTCATTGCTCGCATGGGCGAGTAATGGCCGGTGACACCCGAGTGAGTATTGTAATTGTTATTTATTTTTCCGCTGCGAGACATTTTTGTTTATTGCTACGTGAGAGATTATTACGTGATGTGGAGTGGAGGGGGGTGTTACAGCTTTAGTGCTTAATTCACTCTTTGGTTATTTCAGATGTGTTACACATCACCCTTTTATCCCTCTCTTGTGGGAATGAGGTTATTAAACAAGTGTGGTATTCTTTACCGTGCTTGTACTCAATGAGTTTTCGATTTCTAACCAGCTCTCTGGCAACGACCGACCCAGAAGGGTTTGGGTCGGTCGGGTCATACTTGGGTCGGTCGGGTCCAAACAAAAAAAAAATTATAGAAACCATATGTATAATATATATTATATATATATATACAACAACACACACACACACACACACACCCGCACACACACACACACACACAACACACACACACACACACACACACACACACACACACGCACGCACGCACGCACGCACGCACGCACGCACGCATGCACGCACGCACGCACGCACGCACGCACACACACACACCACACACACACACACCACACACATGCACGCACGCACGCACACACACACACACATACACACAACATATATATATATATATATATATATATAGAAGTACATCATTGTTGGGTAAGGGTAATAAGAGAACATACAATGAGTAGGAGAATAAACTTAAAGTGTGAAATGGGTTCAAAACCACTTATGACTTGTAAGAACTAGTAAGTAACATAGGGAAAGGTAATAAAATAAAGAGTTAAATCAATAATAAGTCATTAACCATACAACTCCATGTATGTTATAGGACTTGAATAGTGAACACCGAAGGAAAAGTCAGATTCAAGTACAACGGTGAACGGTATGAACTTCTCATGTCCTGTATGCTACCTTAGCTACTCTGATTTGTGTGTTTGTGTGCTAATTGATCACCTAAATAAGATAATACACACGAATCGGATTTACTACGCTTACTTGTGCTTATATGATATTGTTCCTTGTCGAATGTTTATCTTAACTCCTAGTTTGTAT
This sequence comes from Limonium bicolor, assembly GCA_023374045.1. Lineage (NCBI taxonomy): Eukaryota > Viridiplantae > Streptophyta > Magnoliopsida > Caryophyllales > Plumbaginaceae > Limonium > Limonium bicolor. Next base: position 225,333,583 of record CM041782.1, read on the forward strand.
AATTCATGAAATGAATGGATGAGAATGAAATATGTGTGCTTGTTGTGCATTGTATTGACCAAGTAATGTAGTATAGGACTTCTAACTGATTCCTAACTAACTAACCATTCTAACATAAGAAATGGTAAATTGGAATGAGTAGAAGTCCGATATAGTTTCGGCACGTGTGAGGAGGATAAGAAAGAAGAGGTTGGATCCAAATCCTGGCCTTAATCTTTTGCATTGACCAATCCCCTAAATGGGTAGCATCTGGATTAGCGAGCCACCCTAAAGCCCGGTGGTGGGACGTGTGTAGTCCCAGCCTGGAGGTCATACCGACTTAACATGTGTATAAGTGAAATACCCTAACCATTAAATAATTTAATAATGACAAATAAGTATTATTTGGGGGATTATGAAACCCTGAGAAAACATATAAACACTTAGGCGTTTAAAAACGCACCGAAACTCCTAAAGGTTGATAACGTGCGCTAAGCCGGACCTTAAGCTAACTATGATATATAAACTATAAAACTCATACCAAGTCAATTAAGGATCATTATATGACCTTTAAAACATAGGACCTCAGCTAGAACAAAGTAAAAGTGCAAAATGCCCGGGAGAGTCAACACACCTCCTTAAGGCCCGAAAAGCCCGAAAACACCAGGAAATGCTTTATAAGATGAAATAAAGCATTACACTTCATTATAAATGCACCGTAACACTTTATTAAACATTTAAGATGAAGTCCTCATGCTATATTCTCAATTAAACACAAAGTGCTCGGAGGTACCCGTTGGGGGCCCCATATAAACCCTTGGGAATGCCTTGGAGAGGTGCCGAAGTGGCACGAACTCCTATATAATTTATTCTTAGAGTTCCTACTATCTTTATTCAACATTATAAAGAGAATTATCAAGCTACATTTTCAAAAATACATAAAGTGCTCGGGGGAATTCTTAATGCTTCTGTTTTGCCCCGAGAGTGTCCCGGTAGCCCGGAAATCATGTCATGAGTTGATATAACCCCATACAACTCATTTATCACCTTAATATATCATTATTTACCATAAACAATGTTATATACACTTGGAACTCGTATAGACTACTTATTTCCAACAATATCCTTAAAGCACAAAAAAATGCACTTTCGGGTGCCGTTTAAAAAACTACGCGTTCTACGCTATTACCTTGAAGTGTTTGGGGAGCCACGAGTTGGGAATATTACATGGGGATGAATTTAACATCTAAATAAATCAAATCTAGTGCTAAACTCATATAACAAGTAGAGCCGAAATTGTGATAAAAAAGTACTATAAATTCAGTATTTTACCTTAGAAACTTTCATCTTTTACCTTGGTATAAATGTACCAAATAAATATTGTGAACTATAACATGTTACAATATGGTCTTAATGTAATATAATGTGACAAAGACCAAGTTGAAAATCAATTCCACATGGGCACACAAGGGGCCGTTTTTTAGCTTGTTTTTGACATGATTTTAGCTGAAAAAAATGTCATGTAACATGGTGACTCATCTTCCATATACCATGTGATATTTATCTCAAGGGAATCTCAGTCCATGCTGGTCTCCCATTACGTAAACCTGCACAAGGAAGACAAAGAGGTTAGCTTTGTAAGTTATGGAATTAAATACAATCCTAGATCTACTTTAGTCACATATGTATATTAGTATAATACATGCAATGAAGCAGCCCATTCTCTAGCCTAATGTGCTGAAAATAATCAAGGGAAAGAGGGTTTTATTTCTGTATAATAATAATAAGAATACACCTACCTAATTAAGCATGTTTCCATGTCTTCATTAAACAAAATCAAATGACTACCTACAGCCCCCATTGCCAAAAGCCTTCAAGAAAAACAAGACAACATTAGCATGGGTAATTCAATATATAAAATCTAAAAGAAATACCTTACCTAATTTCCTTGTATTCTTACCTTGTCACCTTGTTTCAAGTGGCACAACAAAGTCATTCTCTTTTCCTTGTCATAGCCGAAAGTAGAAGTCAATTGAGACAGTTTGTGGAGCCAAGAGCCAAGCAAATAAACTAAGGAAAAGTTTAGCCAACATTGACATTGTTGTCAAGATTCCTTCATTTTCATTCTCTTAATCCCTTACGTGAGCTAGCATTCCTTTTGCTCATTCCTTAGCCGATTTGGTAAGGTGTGGAGGGTGATTTTTCGGTATGAGGGGGGTCTATCTAAATATGGTTCTTGACTGAAAATTCTAGATCCTAAAATGCCATTCTGTGGAGGGTGAAAACCCGTTATTCTAGCATCCCTCAAATACCTACTACATCGTCCGCCTTTCCCAGAAAGCATAAAGGGGAGTGCAAGTGTGCACTACACCCGCTCTCGATGGGCCCCACGTGGACTTATGCCTCTATAAGGCGGAGTTTACTAGAGTCGCCACCTAGTTTGACCTAAGAACTAGGAAAGGAAGAGAAGGGTTCTAAGAACCGTTAATTGACTTTGAGATTGTTGCCTATGGATAGGGACTTATTTGGTCACTTGTAGAGATTCTATTGTGGGTTCGCACTGGGTTACACCCCTTAGAAGTGGCAACGACCACGACTTCAGATTGGTGCCCGAGGAAACCTCGGTCTCCAATTGTCGGGATACCTTCTTTCAAAACCTTATTAGAGAGATTCAGTTAAAGCCGAAGGATAGGGTTGAGTGTGGACTGAGGAAAGGATGATTTCGAAGAGTTGAAGAAATAGACCCGTCTTAAGGTGTTGGTTGGAGAAGTTGTTTGAACTTTGAGAAGTTTTGATTATTTTGAGAGGTTTGAGTTATTTCGACTTTCACGGGGCATGAGAGGATGCTGGAGGGCGTTTTGGCAATTTTTGTGAAGTTCAGGGGTGTTCGGATCATTCGGTGGAATTGAGGGGTTTTTCATGTTTGTGAAGTTCAAATCTTGAAGTGGTCAGCTTTTTGAAGACGTTTCAGGTTTCTGATGACTAAGGTTTTAATACCACGGATCTAAAAATGGTGATTTAATTACTCTAATAAGATTACTAAGGGCCTAATTGTGCCTAGAGAGTATTGGTAAAAAGAATAAAACCAAAAGAAAAGAGAAAATGTGTTAAACGCGAAAAACGCTAAAATGCGCATTAAATGAAAATAAGAGATATATCTCGTAAGGGTCCGAGATGGATTCCTCAGGCTTAGTTAGGCCTAATTAGTATACGGGAATGATTCCTGAAGAAAACGGATCCAAATAATGGATTAAAACGCTAAATAAGCATAAAAGCACGTTTTTCGAGAAAACCCGAAAACATGACTTTAAGTGGTCAAATGGACCCGTAAAAATTATAGTTGATTAAATAACTATAGATGAGTATTAATGGAAGCTTAATAGCCATTAAAAATAAAGAAACAAGAAAAATCCGAAAAAACGGGCCGGCTAGTGAATAGTGCCAAACCGGGTAAAATAACGAGCGTTTTCTGTCAGAAACGAAAAACGCTCCAGACTAATAAAGTAATGGGGCCGGTTTTTTATAAGTCCCTCACACACTCACACACAAATAAAGAAAGAAAGAAAGAAAAAGGAAAGAGAAATAATAGTAAAAAGTGTAAAGTAATAAGTTACTTTCCTCTCTCCTCCCTTCTCATTTTCTTTCTACTCATTTGACTTCTCACTCTCTCTCACCTCTCTCCTCCTAGCTCCCCTCCTCCTTCCTCCTTGAGAGATTTTGAGCTGCAACAACAACAATAATGGAGGTCCCTCTTTCCCTTCATGCTCAAGCTTTGTTTAAGCTCCAAACTCAAAAATAACCACATATTTGTGATCCTCTCATCACCCTCTATCATCCTCTCTTTTCAAAACTCGAAAATGGTGAGTTTAATTTTCATGGGGTTGTTGCATTTGAGGAGAAAAGCACATAATCTTGAAGCTTGAAGCTTCCTCTTTCAACCAAGGTAAAAATATCTAAAGAAAATGCATCTTTTATTCACCCTCTTGTGTTGGCCGATTTTTGCAAGTTGTAATGCCTTGGTTTTTCCTGTTTGAGCTATTCTCCAAGTCTTCAATGGTGGTTGGGAGTTTCCCCTTTGATTCTTGATCAAAACCTCATCCTAGGGTTTCAAGGTAATCACCCATTTTAGAGCTTTAAGCATTTTAAATTAATGAGGTTAAGTGTTTTTACTTAAACTCATTTCTTGCTTTGAACATTGACATGGAGATGGGTAATTCCATGGTCTTTGACCGGTTTTAGAAGGAAGAGAAGAGGAGAAGAGGAGAAGAGGAGAAGAGTAATTTAAGGAAACTTAAGAGAATTCAAGGTAAGAAACCAACCCAATGTATATTCTATAGTATTAGAATTTGGGTTGGGTCAATAAATGTATGAACCCCATGGGTGTTGTAGGAATGAGCTTGTATAGTAATAATACAAGAGAGAAAACATTTGTGAAATAAGTGTTGTTATGTGTTATACATTTCATGAATTAAGCATTGTGTTGTATTTGTAGAATTGATGAGTTGGTGAACAGTATGTGTGTGGTATAACCCATGATGGGTTTGGTGGTTTTAGGTTGAATAATGTGATGAGAAGAGTTTTGGACAATGCTAGAGAAGTAGCCAAGTTATGGCAAAATTGTGTGTAGAAATCTAAGTGGATTAAGTGTTGGTTTGGGTGGTGAATAGCCTAGGAGTGGCTAGGTATGTATGAAGATTAATAGGGATAACATTTAATTGGTTCGTATGAGCTTTAGATTAATAATAATGTTTGAAACGTTATCAGAGGATCGTGTGTGACCCCGAGCAAGGTGAGATGACACAGTAAAAGTAAAAACCCCGGGTGAAAGGTATGATTTTCTCATACTCCGCGTTGCTAACCGAGTTACGTTGATTTGGTTGTGTTTGTGTGCCGGCTTAATCAAGATTAAAGCATGAAAATAATCCCTTGTTTGATTAGTATGTCATGTTGTATGTTGAATGAGCTAACATACCTTATGCCGGTGTGGTCTAACTAGTTGTAAAGACCGACAATAGGAGTAACGTTTGGCTTAGAGACCGTAGATCGGGCGATGCTATGATAACGAAAATGTGCAACACACAAAAACGATCCGTTAAAGTATAACGATAACGCAAACATATGAACTCCCTAGAATGTGAGGAGAAGTAAGTAAGGGTTGAGTAAATACCCGATAATGGTTAGAAAACCACATTGAAACATTCCACAAAACAAATGAGAGTGAAAGATAAGTGACCTCCTTCAAGAGGATTTAAGTAGTTCGAAGATGTGAACCAGTGAAGAAGGTAAAGAGACCTAAGGGATTAGTAACTCCCTTGAGACATGGTCGACCTCCTATATGAGGATTTTACCTGTTATGCAAGTAACCGAAAGTATGAGTAAAGAAAATGTATGGGTAAACTCTTAAAACCTAAGAGTAAACCGAACTAAAGTAATGTTCCCAAGTCATTAGAAACATCGAGAGTGATGCTTCTAGACTAATATACATGATATTATTATAACTCCGAGAAAGGAGTGTATGGGAATGAGAGTAGTCGAGAGTAGTCGGGACCAGGTAAAAGTAGAGATAGGAACTAAGAGAGAGTTCCGTGAGCTAGTTGAACCTTCCCACCATGCTAGACCCAGAGTAGGGTCGAAACCGGGGAAAGTAAGACTATGCTAGAGAGCCATGAGTTTGGCCTAAGTATGTATTAAGAGTAACAACGTGACGTAGGAGACCTGTAGTGTCTCGAGAATATACAAGAGCTTGAGGGTAAATAACCCAAGAGTTGGGGGTGAGATAATGAGTGTAAATAACCAAGAGTATGGGTGAGATAATGGAATAAGAACCCGGAGAGGTGGGTGTGGAGTATAGTACGAGTAGCCCCAAGAGAATGGGTGTGTATATGAATAAGTAACCCGAGAGAGAGGGTGGAGGTATTGTGAATAAGTAAAAAAGGCATAGTGAGGAATAACCTTCAAGGCCTAAGAGTAACCAATTACCACTAACAACCTTGGTATGTTAGTTAGGAATCGTGGCCCGTGATTGGATGTAGATCTTGAGTAATACACATATATATTGTATGCTATGATGCATGTTGTTTGACTAAGGAACTCCATGTATATCCGACAAAAGTAGTCGGCGTACCAGGTTAGCGTGGGGTATGCGAATTTCATATGCAGCGTTAAGCTGAGCCCTTGGGGCGGTGTTTTTACTTACAGGTACACCGAAGATGTTACGTTCGAGAGTAGGACGGGGTCGGTGGGTTGCATGGGTAGTTAGTTTTAATTACTTATGTATGAAGAAGTGTAAGACCGATATGTTGTCGGCATCCTTCATTGTAGGTAGTATAGTAGAGAAAAGATTTGAGTATTGTTTGTAAGTGTACTCGGTTGTTCAGTTCATCAGACCGTTTACGGTTATGTAAGTTTAGCCTGGTTAGCCGCATGGGTGGCTAACGGCGTTGTTTCACCTCATTGTAATTAGAGTTCCGCTGCATGATTAAGAGGTAATGATGAGTTAACGGTTGGGGTGTTACAAAAATGGTATCAGAGCGAAGTATCGCTCTGATGACTGGAAATACCGAGTTAGGAATTAGAGACTTAGGGCTATGGGTTGAGTGGTAGCGTGAGAGATGCGCTAGATAGGAACTTCCAGTATGATCTGGATACCTACAATACCATACCCGCCCTCCACAACCCCGTACTGAAAGCTTGGGGAGAACGTCAGAGAGACGGGGAAACCCAATCTGGCACTTATTTAATATTTCAATATGAACCAGAACCTGTCATGCGGTAGATCCAGAGAACCGGAATCCCGGAGACGGATCCCGCTGAAATGACAATAACTGCATGCAATGACGGAAGGTCGAGACATCCTAATCCAAGGAGACCAGAATTTGTGGCAGCCTAGGGCGACATGCTTAGCAGTCGCGAGAACCCAGCTGGTCGAGCAGCAGTGAGAAGGATGCACCAATCGTGCGACAAGACGGACTTATGAGAACTAACGGGAACCGGGAACATTGCCTACGGACCGCCATAGTTAACTAATACCACCAATGGTATACGTATTGACTGAGAATCTAGTCAAAGGTAGATGCACCCACCCTGCCACACCCAAAGAGGTTGCAATACTTAACTGATACAGCTTAGACAGCTACGAGCATAACTACGGATATACCCGAATAGGACTACAAAAGTAGTACCTAAATAAGTTAAACCTCGGTACCACAGTAAAGACGTGGGAACGAGCAACGAGGTAAGCATAGAATTAAAGTATTAAGGAAGAACTCCGAGAGTGGAGGAGCACCTAAATGAATGACAGTCATGTCAAGAGGAATGAGAAGCAGCCCCAAGGAGCAGTTATCCAACTAGGGATCAAGGAAGAGCCAATGAGGCTACCAAATAATGTGAACAATACCGTTACCGGTATGAGTTAACCCAAAAACCGCCAGTACCGCACGCGCACTTGCCACGGCAAGTGCAGTAATAGCGGGACTAATAAGAAGAGCTTTGACAAGCGACCAGTAACTTAGCAAGTACCAAGACGGCAAGAGAAGCCAATATAGCACCACAACCCCTAAGAATTCTGAAACGAAACCTTGGAAAGCCTAAAGGCCTGACCACTGTATAAAGAACACATACCAGTCTGCAAGAAGTCAGACTTGGTAAGAAGCAACCGGCATTGAAATGCCGTGGAGATTTTATTTTCAACTCAAATTTTTCTTTCAACAGAGAATTTTCCAAAACCCCCAAATTTAAAAAAAAACCCAAACCAGAGAACCACGGTAAGTTATCATATAATGATACAAGAGGAGTTGGCAACAGAATACTTCACTTAGGCGTGACCGACTCTACAAGTGTACACAAACGAGACATGGAACGACCGCACTCCGAGGAGCCTGCGGACCTGACAGACCAATTATGAGTTAGTCAGGTAGGTGGTAACGTATCAATAAGATACTCCATGTATGTATACTAGTAGAGTACGGAACACGGGAAGTGGCCCACTCCATACTACGGACTAAAGCCAATTCAAACAAAGACAGTTGGACCCTCGAATGACCGAAGAACATAAAGGAAGCTTACCAAGATAAAGGAGTCTAGAATCCAGTAAGGTGACGGACCTAAGGATATAGCGTAAATAAGTGCGAGAAGCACAGAGTATTAAGCACAGACATGAGAATATGTCTCAGGAATCAAGGAGGAAATACCTAATAACTGGAATGGATACCAGTGTAAGCAATAAGATGAATGCCTTAATTGATCATATCAATGTTTGATAAACGGGATAGAATTCCCACAGTATGTCTCACTAAGAGAATAACGACCTAATTAAGTAGGTAAAGGAAAAGTACTAATACTCTACCCAATAACGGGAGACATTACAACCCTAAACGGATAGTTTGAGTTATACATAGCCGCAAGGCGAAGTCGCAACTGAACATAACCATAAGTTCAAGCCAGATGTAATGGCATTACTCAGTAACACCCAGGAGCAATCCGAGAAGGGTGCCGGAGTCAACAGTAGTTGAACGAAACATCGTGTTGAGAACACAAGTGTTAAGTCAAACACTCGGGTAAAACCCGAAGGGATCCCACGTAACACGGGATACCCTAGATTGCCAGAGGGCATGAAAATATCAAGTTATTTAAAAAGGGCCTTCCATGTATGGAAGTGTGTTGAGACAACCTTATCGAAAAACCCAGTAATACCTCCAACCATTGAATGGTGTACGGAGAAGAAGAAACTTGTATAAACCGCCCGCATGAGCATCACTCGAGGAAGGTGGCTTGTAAGCCGATGGACCAACTACAACTTGTAGATCCAAACGTAGTAAAACATATGCATAAAGGCATAAGAGTTATTGTGGAGCGTGAACCACCACCTTAGAGTGGGGACACCACTTATTATTGTGGAGCCTATGGAGCGGCAATTGCGTGAATCCTCCAGAGAAAGGCTACATCTAATATGTAATATGAAACTGCTAAAGCGGTGTAGTGAAACCTGAGCATGTGTATATTGCAAGGATTTTATGAACACAAATAGCATGTAGAAAGGCTTTGATAGCAATGGAAGGAAACCGAGAGAGCAATCAGTTGAGAAGTAAACACTGTATGTGTGCAATATGAATTGCAGAATAAACGATACGCCATAAACGTGGAGAGTTAGAGTTGTATATGCAATTGAGCCATAGTATGAATGGCAGGATTATATGAGCGGAAGCTAAAGTAGTGGCGGATGCCTTATAAGCGAATGTTGTAATGAGTAGAGCATGATACGCAGTAACAGATAAGGATATGAAGCTGATGAGAAAATGTGGTAAGGAGACATAATCATTCCTATCCCATGAGAGATTTACTGTCAAGGGTTTACGCTTCTGCACTCTGTATGACTGAGTGTTTTGGTATTGCACTTGTGCGGTGATGATCGAGTGGGAGAGCCAGGAATTGAGAAATGCCAATGAAGCCTGTTGAGTGAGAATCTAGAGAGATAACCGTGCGGCCATTGGCTAAAGATGCACAAAGAACGTGGGCAGTAACCCACAGGGCCCAGGATCGATGTGTGGAAAAAAGGCAGAGTAGTGTGTATGAGGAATTCTTGTACAGAAACAAGTAAACAAATTTAATTCAGAAGCAACTATTAATCGAGGAAGCACTACATACTGAGTAGTAGCTTGACCTCAACCGACAATAAGTCGGGAAAATATGTGAATAATCATGAAGGTATCCATAGTTATACAAAACAGATTTCCAGAGAGCTGGAGAGAAATCTATGACTCATCGAATTCGCATACGGTAAGAGATACCTAGCGACGATTGACTAACCTTTATTCCCAAGTCAAAAGGGATAGAAAGGGAGTGGATAATACATTGAGAGTACCAAAAGGGCGAGTTAAGCTCTAGTTATCAGGTCACGCAATAGAAGCTTGTGGACCGTAACTCAAAGGTTAAGTATACCTAGCAATTGTGAGTAGTTGCCTAATCCTAAATGCTTTGAAGCCTTAGAGGCTAGAACCGAACCCGGTTATGAGTTAATTAACCGCGTTGAAGTTAAAACACTTCATGATACCAGAATAGTGAACCAATTTTCAGTATAACATATGGTCTGTTACGCGGGCGTAACCCATTTTAAGGGGGTAGGGCGAGAAAACCGCTTAGAGTATGTTTTACGTTTAGTGCGTAACTACTATGTGCATAGCACAAAAGAAATTGTTTTGATGATTGGAACTTATGTTACATAAACATATGTACCCATTCATTGTGAATAATGATTGTTGTGCATGAGTGATGCAGGTAACGAGTATGTAAAATTTATGAAAAGAGGAGTAGAGAGACTCCTAGGGAATGAGAATCCCTTTAGTATTTGTCTATTGAGATTAGACATGTGATATAATGAGTAAGAATCGGTATGAAACCGATGTGTAACCTAGTGGGAAGTGAGTTCCCAGGTGATTTGATTTGAGGATGATTGATGGAGTGAGTTCCATCCCTGGAGTTGTATGTTGTATGTTTTTAACATGAGTAATAATTTGACTAATGAGGCCATAAGTAAGGAATGCCTAGGTAAAGTAAGCAAGGGAATAGAGAATAATGGATGACCTAAGTTCTAAGAACTAGGGATAAATTGAAACAGATTGTTTTATGAATATGACTAGTAAGAGTAAAGATAGAAACGAAAATGTTTGACTATCTATTTGTTTGAAACTGATGTGGGAGATGGAACTTGGTCTGCTAGCGATCAAGGGAAACCGAACACAAATTGGGGTGGAAGGATAGTTCAACACTGATGCTGATCACATCAGGGTTGGATGATACTTTAAGCTCCCTATAAGTGGTCACAAGTAATCACGCTAAGAGAAGAGGCAACTATCATAATTGGATTTGGAGTTGTGTGATGTTTGAAAAGGAATTTTCAAACAGAATTTGAAAATGGATTTTCTTCGAGTATGAAGGTGGAAAAAGTTGGTTTTGAAACCGCTATCACCCGCCGATGGCTGTGGCCTTAAGTCTTGATGACCGGTAGAACGGTGGGCGAGTATTAGTTTTGAAACCATTGCACCGTACGTGCGGCGGTCCTAAGTGACCGGTTGGGGCGGTGACAGTGTGTGATTTTTCCAAAGGCAGCGGGACGGGGAGAGTACCCTGAGATGTTCCTGTGTTGAGTGAGTCAACCAGAGTGCCTGAGGATATGTATATGTGTAACGTTTTGATCTGAACCGAAGGGACCGTGGGCAGAGAGAGTAAGTGCCCATTTGTCATGAAACGGCCGTGAACCAGAAAGAGTAAGTGTTCAACGTGACCGGTACCTGAGGGATCAGTAGTATATTACTCAACATGGATTCGAGGACTGTAGTGCCTTCTTGTCTTCGGACCGATTCCATGGAGAGAGAACAAAAAGTATTTTTGATTGCTATACATGCTATGATATGTGTGAGGTATGTAGTATGGAATGAGACATACTTGTGAAGTCTGTAAGGTTGTACATGTATTATAACCTTGGCATAGTACGCCCATGAGAGTAACCATTTAGATTCACCAACTTTGAGGACAAAGTTCCTAAGGGGGTAGATTTTAATACCCCGGATCTAAAATGGTGATTTAATTACTCTAATAAGATTACTAAGGGCCTAATTGTGCCTAGAGAGTATTGGTAAAAAGAATAAAACCAAAAGAAAAGAGAAAATGCGTTAAACGCGAAAAACGCTAAAATGCGCATTAAATGAAAATAAGAGATATATAATCTCGTAAGGGTCCGAGATGGATTCCTCAGGCTTAGTTAGGCCTATTAGTATACGGGAATGATTCCTGAAGAAACGGATCCAAATAATGGATTAAAAACGCTAAATAAGCATAAAAGCACGTTTTTCGAGAAAACCCGAAACGTGACTTTAAGTGGTCAAATGGACCCGTAAAATTATAGTTGATTAAATAACTATAGATGAGTATTAATGGAAGCTTAATAGCCATTAAAAATAAAGAAACAAGAAAAATCCGAAAAACGGGCCCGGCTAGTGAATAGTGCCAAACCGGGTAAAATAACGAGCGTTTTCTGTCAGAAACCGAAAACGCTCCATCCAGACTAATAAGTAATGGGGCCGGTTTTTATAAGTCCCTCACACACTCACACACAAATAAAGAAAGAAAGAAAGAAAAAGGAAAGAGAAATAATAGTAAATAGTGTAAAGTAATAAGTTATTTTCCTCTCTCCTCCCTTCTCATTTTTCTTTCTACTCATTTGACTTCCTCACCTCTCTCATCCGTAGCTCCCCTCCTCCTTCCTCCTTGAGCGATTTTGAGCTGCAACAACAACAATAATGGAGGTCCTCTTCCCTTCATGCTCAAGCTTTGTTTAAGCTCCAAACTCAAAAATAACCACATATTTGTGATCCTCTCATCACCCTCTATCATCCTCTCTTTTCAAAACTCGAAAATGGTGAGTTTCATTTTCATGGGTGTTGCCATTTGAGGAGAAAGCACATAATCTTGAAGCTTGAAGCTTCCTCTTTCACCCAAGTTAAAAATATCCAAAGAAAATGCATCTTTTATTCACCCTCTTGTGTTGGCCGATTTTGGCAAGTTGTAATGCCTTGTTTTTCCTTGTTTGAGCTATTCTCCAAGTCTTCAATGGTGGTTGGGAGTTTCCCTTTGATTCTTGATCAAAACCTCATCCTAGGGTTTCAAGGTAATCACCCATTTAGAGCTTTAAGCATTTTAAATTAATGAGGTTTGTTTTTTTACTTAAACTCATTTCTTGCTTTGAACATTGACATGGAGATGGGTAATTCCATGGTCTTTGACCGGTTTTAAAAGAAGAGAAGAGGAGAAGAGTAATTTAAGGAAACTTAAGAGAATTCAAGGTAAGAAACCAACCCTAATGTATATTCTATATGTATTAGAATTTGGGTTGGGTCAATAAATGTATGAACCCCACTTGGGTGTTGTAGGAATGAGCTTGTATAGTAATAATACAAGAGAGAAAACATTTGTGAAATAAGTGTTGTTATGTGTTATGCATTTCATGAATTAAGCATAGTGTTGTATTTGTAGAATTGATGAGTATTGGTGAACATGTATGTGCTGGTATAACCCTGATGGGTTTGGTTGGTTTTAGGTTGAATAATGTGATGAGAAGAGTTTTGGACAATGCTAGAGAAGTAGCCAAGTTTTGGCAAAATTTGTGTAGAAATCAAAGTGGATTAAGTGTTGGTTTGGGTGGTGAATAGCCTAGGAGTGGCTAGGTATGTATGAAGATTGATTGGAAGTTAGTAAACCACTTTGGGGATCTTGTGATAAGATAGAAGATTGTGCAAAATCTGTAGAAAGAGATTGCTTAAATGCTTGAGAGTTTTTCTAGAAAACAAAGAAGATTAAGGTTTAAGAGAGAGATTGAACCTTGGTATGAGTTGTGCATTATCCTGGAAGATGTGGAATGGTCAAAATGAAAGAGAGCATAATGCAAAGGGTTGAGGAGAAGTTAGAAATGCACAAGTGTGCATTAGTGTAAAATGAGAATGAAAAATGTGTGAATTTGAGCAAGAGTTTGAGTAAGGTTTGAGCCTATGATTTGAAGAGTTTTAGAGCATTTTTAAGGTGATTAAACATGTGGAAAACTTGTGGAAAGTTTATGGAAAGATTAAGGGTGGTTAAGGATTGATTTGGAGTGGAAAAATCAAGTTTGGAGCAGGTTTTAGCAGGTCCGGGACTTGGTCCTTGGACAAAGTCCCGGACCACACCTAGATTAAGGCCGAGAGTGCAAGTGCTGCTTTGGTCCGGGACTATACTCCAGGACAAGGTCCCGGACCATGTGTATTTTCACCCAGAGTTAAGTTCGCAATTGGTCCGGGACTTAGGTTAAGGACCAAGTCCCGGACCACCCCCGGAAACCTACAAGAGTGTTTTAAAGGGATTAAATGATGGGGGTTTGAAGGTTGATGTATAGATGTTAAGACCTTGTTTGGTGACATGTAAAGGCCCTAGAAAATGTTAGAAGTGATTGAGAAGTGAGAACTCAAATTAACTAGAGTAAAACCGAGTTAACGGGATACGGGGTAATACGGGAAACATTTAATTGTGTTCCGTATGAGTTTAGTATTAATAATAATGTTTGAAACGTTATCAGAGATCGTGTGTGACCCGAGCAAGGTGAGATGACACAGTAAAAGTAAAAACCCCCCGGTGAAAGGTAATGATTTTCTCATACTCCGCGTGCTAACTGAGTTACGTTGATTTGTGTGTTTGTGGCCGGCTTAATCAAGATTAAGCATGAAAATAATCCCTTGTTTGATTATGTAGTCATGTTGTATGTTGAATGAGCTAACATACTTGTATGCCGGTGTGGTCTAACATAGTGTAAAGACCGCACATAGTGAGTAACGTTTGGCTAGAGACCGTAGATCGGGTCGATGCTTATGATAACGAAAATGTGCAAACACACAAACTATCCATTAAAGTATAACGATAACGCAAACATATGAACTCCCCTAGAATGTGAGGAGAATACGGGTTGAGTAAATACCCGATAATGGTTAGAAAACCACATTGAAACATTCCACAAAAAATGAGAGTGGAAAGATAAGTGAACCTCCTTCAAGAGGATTTAAGTAGTTCGAAGATGTAACCAGTGAAGAAGGTAAAAGAGACCTAAGGGATTAGTAACTCCCTTGAGACATGGTCGACCTCCTATATGAGGATTTTACCTGGTATATGCAAGTAACCGAAAGTATGAGTAACGTAAATGTATGGGTAACTCTTAAAACCTAGATTAACCGAACTAAAGTAATGTTCCCAAGTCATTGAAACATCGAGAGTGAGGATGCTTCTAGACTAATATACATGATATATTATAACTCCGAGAGAGGAGTGCATGGGAATGAGAGTAGTCCGAGAGTAGTCGGACCTAAGTAAAAGAGATAGGAACTAAGAGAGAGTTCCGTGAGCTAGTTGAACCTTCCCACCATGCTAGACCCAGAGTAGGGTCGAAACCGGGGAAGTAAGACTATGCTAGAGAGCCATGAGTTTTGGCCTAAGTATGTATTAAGAGTAACAAGCGTGACGTAGGAGACCTGTAGTGTCTCGAGAATCTACAAGAGCTTGAGTGTAAATAACCCAAGAGTGTGGGTGAGATAATGAGTGTAAATAACCCAAGAGTATGGGTGAGATAATGAGAATAAGTAACCCGAGAGTGTGGGTGAGTATAGTACGAGTAGCCCAAGAGAATGGGTGTGTATATGAAGTAACCGAGAGAGCGGGTGAGGTATTGAATAAGTAAACAAGGCATAGTGAGGAATAACCATCAAGGCCTAAGAGTAACCAATTACCACTAACAACCTTGTTATGTTAGTTAGAATCGTGGCCCGTGATTGGATGTAGATTCCTTGAGTAATACACATATATATTGTATTGCTATGATGCATGTTGTTTGACTAATGAACTCCATGTATATCCGACAAAAGTAGTCGGCGTACCCCGGTTAGCGCTCGGGGTATGCGAATTTCATATGCAGCGTTAAGCTGAGCCCCTAGGGGCGATGTTTTTACTTTTACAGGTACACCAAAGATGTTACGTTCGAGAGTAGGAGGGGGTGGTGGGTTGCATGGGTAGTTAGTTTTAATTACTTATGTATTGAAGGAAGTGTAAGACCGAATATGTTGTCGGCATCCATTCATTGTAGACTCGGTATAGTAGAGAAAAGATTTGAGTATTGTATTTGTAATGTGTACTCGGTTGTTCCAGTTCATCAGACCGTTACGGTATGTAAGTTTAGCCTGGTTAGCCGCATGGGGGCTAACGGCGTTGTTTCACCTCATTGTAATTAGAGTTCGCTGCGTGATTAAGAGGTAATGAAGAGTTAACGGTTGGGGTGTTACAAAGGTTGTTCGAGAGTGTTCAGGAATTGGAGGTCCTATGTGATTGGAGTGGTTCAGAAGAGGATTGAGAAATGTTATGGTATCTGAGGTTCTATGGGAAGGGTGGATTGGTTTATTTAACTTGTTCTCTTAAAGTTTTAAAACCGAAAAATTGTTTTTGTTGTAAAAGGGCGGATAATCCCGAGGGATTACCCTATGTACCCCCTCGAACATGACACTTAATTAATGGTAAGTGCCGAGGCTCGAAAGATGGGGCAATGAATTTATGTCGAAAAATAGGGTTCAGAGAGAAACACCATGATTGAGATGTTCTCGGTCGAACCCTAATAACGTCTCTAACTCCCGGGTTTAAAAACGTTAAAACCGAAAACATTGAAATCGAGTGGAAGGGAGTTAGGTGATTCTAAAATCCCGGCTGCAACTAGGAAGGTCGTTACTTCCCTAGCACCCCGCCTTGTAAACATCCAGGCTGCAATTAAGGGAGGTTTGTCACCCTAATGCCCCACCTAAAGAGATCCAGTCTGCGACAAGGGAGGTTATGACCCCAGTGCCCCGCCTCGGATTTTTATTTTGGGAAGGGAGACAAGCAATGTTCTAACCATGGAGGAAATGTTTTGAAGGGGTTAGACATTTCCTGCTCCCTGAAAACGGTTTACTTGAGTAAAAAAAAATGAGTTGGAAAACTTTTGAAGTTGTTCGGAATTCTCGATGATGAAAAAACACTGATTTTGAGAAATGCCTTAGGAGAAAACTTTATGTATATATGAGAAGAACTTTCTGCATTTGAGAAGAGTTTTCTGTGATGTGAAAAGAGTTTTTCCTATAAAATTCCACAAAATGGTTTCTTTGAAATCTGAAAATCTTGATGAAACTTGGATAACGATGGTTTGAAATTCTTTTTGGTTTTTGGGTCTTGAAAGGAATTTACAAGTTGAGTATGGATTGGATGAAATGTATTTGGGTTTAAGTTGAATTGAGCTGGATGATGAAATAGGTTTGGAGTTCGGTTTGGATTGAGGTTCAGGCTTGAACTAGATTGGATTTCGAGTTGGGACAAAGTTGGGTCAAGGTCAACGCTTTTTGGTCAAGGGCAAAACTTTTTGGTCAAGGTCAACACTTTTGGTCAAGGTCAACACTTTTTGGTCAAGGTCAATGTTTTGGTCAAGGTCAACGTTTTTGGTCAAAGTCAACTTTTTTGGTCAAAGTCGACGTTTTTGGTCAAGGTCAACATTTCTGGTCAAGGTTTGACATTTGTATGGATTGTTTTGATTTTTGTGGGTTTGGTTTGATTTTTTGTGGGCTTGGTTTGTTCTTTTGTAGGCTTGGGCTGATTTGGGCTTGGATCGATTGTGGGCTTGGGTGATTGTGGGCTTGGGCAGGATTGGACTTGAATTGGTTGTGAAAATTGGGTCTTTTTGGAGTTGGGCCGAAAAAATGGGCCTTGCTTAGAGTCGGGCCGAAAATTGGGCCTTGTTTGAAATGGGTTTGATAATTGGGCCTTAGGATTTTGATTTCGATTTGGGCCTTGGGCCTTTGATTTGAAATGGTTTGAATGAGATTTTTAGAAATGGGCCAAAGATGGGGTTTCAGTTTGGACTGAAGCGAGCTTTCGATTTGGGCTGAAGTGGTTTTGGTTTGCCTGATTTTGGCCTTTGATTATTGGGTTTGATCTAAACATTGGGCTTTTTATTTATTTGAAACGATTTGGGCTTTTGAGAAATGGGCCAAGTTTTGGATCTTTGACAATTGGGCCTTGTTTTGAATCTTGAAAAATGGGCCTTACTTGGGGTTCTAGACCGAATTGGGCCACATTTGGGCCAATTGGGCTTTTTATTTGGTTTGACATGGGACTTTTGTCTTTGGGCCAATGTAGGCTTTTATTTGAGCTGATTTTGGATTTTTGATTTGGGTCAAAGTGGGCTTTTTGTTTGAACTGATTTTTGGATTTTTGATTTGGGCCAAAGATGGGGCTTATTGATTTCTGGGCTTGATTTGTGAGATATTTACAAGTGAGATGGATCAATTTATTGATTTAACTCATTAAGGGTGTGTTGAGGGGTAAAGGAGGATTCCAACCATATAAAACGAATGAGAGATCCGCTAGGCATGTGGTGGTTTCACATCCTAAACCCTCCTAAGATGGCCTTAAGGGCGTTTTTTGAAGTTTTTGTTCTTACATATAAAAATGGTGGTTTGGGTGTTTTCTTAAGTTGTAGGAGATTATTGCCCCACAAAAACGGATGAGAGATCCGTTAGGTGTGGGGCAACTATTCACCAAAACTTATCTGTCAGTAAAGGGGTCTAAAAGATATTTAGCTAAGGCTTAAGTATCAATCCACAATTGAAATGGAAGTGATAAAAAATAAAACAAAGGCAAAGTAAAGTAACAAAAGGCAAAAAACCGATAACAAAACATGAAAGTAATAGGGAGCTGAAACTTAGTTATCAATGTATGGAGGGTAGTCGATCATCATAGTTAATATAAAAGAAAAGAAAAAGATAGGCTAAGCAAAAGGGTGTCTAAACCCGTGAAGAGCTCTTATTGTAGTCCAAAGTACAAGCAATGCCCAAAATCATCCCAGGCTCAATCAAGTCCAGTCCACAATCAACTCGGTCCATGCCAACCAAACGTAAGCTTCAGTTCAAATCCCAACAAATCACATGTATACCTCAGTCAAGCATGAATAGTTTTTGTGATGTCTAGAGCCCTCCAGCATAGTCAAACTTGTGAGGTTCAAGGTCAATTCAAACAGAACAGCTCGAACAAGTCCCTCAATACCTCAACCACAACAAACAAACGAAGGGGTCAAAATGATTCCCAAGCGAAACATAATTTGCATCAAACAAAATCAAGGATGATAAATTAAACCAAGTGCCAAATGATGGCATGGATCCAGAATCTGACGTGACTGAAACACTCCAACCCATATTCAACCGACGTGTACAAGGGATCATCATGAGATTAACAACAATCAGAATCAACTAGAACCAAAGGAAACACAGAGCGTCCGACAGATTTCTCAGCCCTCAATCGAAGCAAAATCCTACACAAGCTCCAGGGTCTTTTATCTCCAGTAATTAACAAACATCGGGTATTGTGAACCAAAGGACAGAGGGCAACAACTATGATTCAAACAAATCTTCTGCACACAATTAACGTTAAACGCAAATGAGATAGCAGGTTCTTCCAGTTAGGATAAAAAATACCAAGACGAAGATCGATTAGCTTCTTCAAAAGAGTGAACAGGGAAACAGGAACACATAATAGTAACTACAGGTCGCCAGGCCAGCTAACAGAGTGCAACATAGCAAGACACAATGGGGATATAAGTTGGAGCCATTGCGGTTACATCCACCAAACTCAAAACCCGATTTCAAATCGAACCAGAGAGGAGTTCAAAAGCCACAAGGAGTATTTCAGGAAACCCATAAGCTTCACAATGTCGAAGTACTATTTATCAACAGAACCGACGGGCATGGTTTCGAAAACCCACAAAGTTATTCGAGGTGTAGATTTACCAAAAGGAGCATTAGTTTACAAAGGTAATGGAAACTAATATTCTCAGGAACTCAAATCGTAAGGACCGTAAGAGCTCGACCTTACTCAATCTTTTCTAAACTACCACTATTGTCACTGAGGCATGCTAAATGAAGATCGAAGGGGCAGAAAATATACCTTTGGTTAGGAATAGAATGACAGCAGACAAAATAGAAGGAAAAGGTTGTGATAGTTTCTTGCTCAAATTGCTCAAATCTCGGATGAGCTGAATGGCGACGGGACAGGGAGTAGATCGCTAGTGGATGCGATCGATTCTTTCTTCTTTTTTTTTTGCTTCTTGAGTGGAGAATGAAATGTGGATGCTCATCGGCTTCGATATACAACAACGAAAGTCTAGGGTTTGAGCAAAGTGAAGAAAAGAGCACAATCGGTTGAGAGCAAGGGATCTAGAATTTTTTTGGTAAATGGTGGATGAAGATTTGAAGGCTTTTGCGGGGTTTCTCTGTGGTTTGGCATGAACATGTAAATGGAATGTGGATGAACGAGGTTGCAGTCGATTAAGAGAAGAAAATAACTAGGGCTTGTTCATGGGTTTTCTTCGAATTTTTTTTTTGATTGAGCCCGATATCACAGAAGCGTGAGGCAGATGAAGAGGAAAATTGATGGAGGAGGGGGTAGAAGATGGAGGTGTTGGCTACTACGGGAAGATGGAGAAGATATCGGAGACTGAAATCGACCGAGGAGAAAAATGGTCATCCAGACCAGAATTGAGGGATTTTGAAGGAGTCGAGCAATCTTCAAGCTTCTTCACCGTTGAGTCCCGAGGAAGCATGCAGAGAATTTGTTGGGGAACGTCATTGGCTTCTTCAAAAAACAAAAACCCATACCGTAGTGTTCTCTCTTTTCTTATAAACCCTTCACCGAGGCTGCTGGAGTGGACCGATACGAATAACAGCAGAATACAAATGAAATTAAAAAGTTGTGCCCATACCTATAGAAAAATAAAAATAAATTAAAAAAAGGTTCTGCTACACTGAGATTCGAACTCGCATTACCCACACCCCTCCTGTGCACTTAACCGGTTGAGCTGTAACAGAATTTGGTAAGTAAAAGCGAAGAAATAAAACAATAACCATGTTCCGAGCTGAGGCAAAATTAAGAAAACGCTTTTTGTTCATGCCAGGAATCGAACCCAAACACATGGGTTGTATAGCAAGTACCTTTACCAGTTACACTGGGTCAAATTCAACATTTTAATGGGAGAAATAATACAAGAGCCCTAATTTCAACTGGATAATTCTTCCAAAATGCTACGAGTTTACAAGAAAGTATACAAGGAAAAAAGAGAAGATTAATCTAATGGCATGAAATTATGGAATGTAAATAATAAGATATAAAACATAATGCAAAATAAAATAGATGAAATAACGTAATGATAAATACATGAAATAATGAAATAGTACTAGTACGCTAGTGATAAAAAATACAAGTGAATGTAACAAAAACGGAAGTTGAATTACATATGTACAAGTAGCATGTAAATAACAAATAAAAATGTGATGAGGTGAGAGGAAATTAAATCGAATCAGCAATAAAATGAAATATACAAATGTGAATGATAATAGTAAAAGACACATAAAATGATAGAAATGACGCAAACTAATAATGATAAAAGTAAATGCTAGAAGACAATTAAAAGTAGCAATAAAGGTGAGAAAATAATAGTAAAAAAAAAAAATAAAAGATAACTAAATAAATAAGCGATAATAAGATAAGTGAATAAAATAAAAGGGGCGGGTTTAAATTGTGTTGTCGTTGAAAATTCATTTTTGAAGAATTAGGTTTTTATGAAATGCTTTGAAAAAGATTATAAAACGATGGTTTCGTTTGACACGCACACGCTAATATGTTTTTGAAAAAGAAAGGCGACGACCCCTCTCATTATTTCGCAATTTGCTTTATGGGTGAGAATTTTTGATGTCTACAGATGGCTCCCCTTGATTCAATTCTGCAACAGAAGGTTTGCAGGATTGGATCAAGGTTGACGGGACGCCAAAAATTCTCACTGCAGCTTGGGGCATTCCCAAGTGTGAGATATGAGTACCATACGAGTGGGGACTTATGGCGGGCCCCGACTAGACTTTGGCGTCTAGCGCTAGGACTTATGACGGGCCTAGAATGTGATAGTCGATGCTATGAGGACTAACGACGGGCCTCAACTAGATCTCGGTGTCTAGCTCTAGGTCTAAAGACTAGAATATGACCAATCTACCTATGCATGAGAGGACTAAAGACGAGCCTCACCTAGATCTGGGTGTCTAGCTCTAGGACTGATGACGAGCCTAGAATGCATCTTCGAATTGTATGAGGACTAACGACGGGCCTCAACTAGATCTCGATGTCTAGCTCTAGGACTAAAGACGGGCCTAGAATACAACCGGTATATAAGTTATGCATGAGGGCTAACGACGGGCCTCAACTAGATCTCGGTGTCTAGCTCTAGGACTGATGACGGGCCTATAATGCATCTTCGAATTGTATGAGGACTAACGACGGGCCTCAACTAGATCTCGATGTCTAGCTTTAGGACTAAAGACGGGCCTAGAATACAACCAGTATATAAGTTGTGCATGAGGGCTAATGACGGGCCTCAGCTAGATCTCGGTGTCTAGCTCTAGGACTGATGACGGGCCTAGAATGCATCTTCAAATTGTATGAGGACTAACGACGGGCCTCAACTAGATCTTGATGTCTAGCTCTAGGACTAAAGACGGGCCTAGAATATAACCGGTATATAAGTTATGCATGAGGGCTAACGACGGGCCTCAACTAGATCTCGGTGTCTAGCTCTAGGACTGATGACGGGCCTAGAATGCATCTTCGAATTGTATGAGGAATAACGACGGGCCTCAACTAGATCTCGATGTCTAGCTCTAGGACTAAAGACGGGCCTAGAATACAACTGGTATATAAGTTATGCATGAGGGCTAACGACGGGCCTCAGCTAGATCTCGGTGTCTAGCTCTAGGACTAATGACGGGCCTAGAATGCATCTTCGAATTGTATGAGGACTAACGACGGGCCTCAACTAGATCTCGATGTCTAGCTCTTGGACTAAAGACGGGCCTAGAATACAACCGGTATATAAGTTATGCATGAGGGCTAATGACGGGCCTCAGCTAGTTCTCGGTGTCTAGCTCTAGGACTGATGACGGGCCTAGAATGCATCTTCGAATTGTATGAGGACTAATGATGGGCCTCAACTAGATCTCGATGTCTAGCTCTAGGACTAAAGACGGGCCTAGAATACAACCGGTATATAAGTTATGCATGAGGGCTAACGACGGGCCTCAACTAGATCTCGTGTCTAGCTCTAGGACTGATGACGGGCCTAGAATGCATCTTCGAATTGTATGAGGACTAATGACGGGCCTCAATTAGATCTCGATGTCTAGCTCTAGGACTAAAGACGGGCCTAGAATACAACCGGTATATAAGTTATGCATGAGGGCTAACGACGGGCCTCAGCTAGATCTCGGTGTCTAGCTCTAGGACTGATGACGGGCCTAGAATGCATCTTCGAATTGTATGAGGACTAACAACGGGCCTCAACTAGATCTCGATGTCTAGCTCTAGGACTAAAGACGGCCTAGAATACAACCGGTATATAAGTTATGCATGAGGGCTAGCGACGGCCCTCATCTACAACTCGGTGTCTAGCTCTAGGACTGATGACGGGCCTAGAATGCATTGAAGGAGTTGTACGAAACTCACTGCGGCAAGTGGTTAATCTGAAGTTGTTTGTAATAGTAGATTGATTTGAGAATGGCTTTGATTGTGGATTTATCCGGGATTGGATGCTTTTCGGTTGTTTTCATGAGGGATGTGATAGTCGAATGTTTTTTGCTGATGTGGCCCTTGACTTTGTCAGTGTGGGACTTGTGCTTCAATTTTGTTTTGACAGTCTCGCCCGATGTGCACTATAGTTTCAGGATTTGTAGGACTCTTGGCTCTAGAGTTTGTGATGGCTCCGGTATGGCTCTTGAGTTTTTGTTTTGGTTTTTGTGATCTTGTGGTCGTTTTTTTAATGGATGTTTTTTTTAATGAGCGACTTTGGGAACTCGGTGGTTTTGATATGATCAAATGGCTTTGGTGTGATCGAATGGCTCCATTGCAATCGGGTGGCTCAAGTGCGGTCAGATGGCTCTAGTTTGATATGTGACCCCCTTGTGAGTAACGACTCTGGGATGGTTGATGGGTTTGGCTTCGATATGATCTGAGGGCTCTGGTATGATCGGATGGCCACATTGCAGTTGGGTGGCTCCGGTGAGGTCAGATGGCTCCGGTTTGATATGTGACTCCCTCGTGAGCAACGACTCTGGGATGGTTGATGAGGTTGGCTTCGATATGATCCGAGGGCTCCGGTATGATCGGATGGCCCATTGCGGCTGGGTGGCTCCGGTGCGACCGGATGACTCCGGTTTGATTTATGATTCCCTTGTAAGCAACAGCTCTGGGATGGTTGGTGGTTTTTGATTCCGTTAGAGATTTTCAGGATGGCTGGTGGGTTTCGATTCGGTTAGATTTTCAGGATAGCTGGTGGGTTTCAATTTGTTTTGAGATTTTGGGTCGAGTAGTGGATCGATGTGATTTGTGTCCTTTGATGTGGTTGACAATTTTTTTTTGGTTGTGGATGAATGGTTATGGTATGGATTTTGAATCGAGTGGTGGGTCGATGTGATTTACTGTGGCTGGCAATTTTTTTTTTGTGGATGAATGGCTTTAGTACGGTCAGTTTCAGCTTCAGATTCCTTGAGAGGGCTCCGGGATAGTTTCGGGATGGCTTCGGGGAGGCTATGAGATTGCTCCATTTGATGATAGTGGTGAACAAAAGGGGAATCTTCTTTTGAGGTGGTCGCACCCTGGGCGGGCTGCCTACGTACTCAATTTCGTATTGAGATCAGACCATACGTAGTTCGAAACCCTGTAGGCAAGACCTTGGTAATGAAATAGCCTTTGATATGGGTTTGAGGTGGCTCCTGTATTGTTCTTGGACTGTTAGGATGACCCCTGTGTAGTTCCAAGGATGGTTTCAATGTCGGATGATGGCTATCGCATGGATCCAGTTTGGTTGTGGATATGGTGTTGATGAGGCTCGAGCATGACGCTGAATGGCTCCAGAATTGTCTTCGTACGACCTCGGATGGCTTTAGTTTGGTTCGATGTAGCTCGAGGATAGCCCAAGATGCTCCGAGATGGTTCGAGGTAGCTTGATGATGGTCTGGGATGCTCCAGTTGACATCTTTTGATCAAAAATTACGCTTCAACAACTGCAACTGAAGTCGACTTTCACGAAACTAGGTAGAGTTCTTACTAGTCAGGTGTTGATGATGGAATGGTTATGATGCATGAAAATACTAAGTGCTAGATGAGATGCAAGATGCATATATAGTTTTTTTTGGAGAGAAGGTATGGCTCTATCTCTATTACTATGAGGTTTACGAATATAACATCTTCGGTCCGATCTTGAGTGACTGTTGAACTGAAATGCGTGAATCGCTTTCCTCTCATGGAGGGATGTGGGTCAATCTCTCGTGAGTATGGTCGTGTGTGCTAAATAGTGCGATGATACTCTGATGGTCGGAGCAGTATTTCCTTAGAATTCCTTTTGAGGTTTTGGACTTTCCAATCCTTACAAATTTCTCACCTTTAATGGGGTAGGTCGTTTATGATTTGGTGCTTCGATAAAAAGGTCGCTCACACTCGAAGACCTTGTGAAGAAAGGTCACGCTCATTCGCTCACGGTCCCTTTGATATGATGGGGCATGTTGATAACAAGTACGAAGCTTATGATTCATGTTTCAGATCCGATACTTTCAGTTAACGCTCATTAACTTATGAGTCAGAGGTCTTTTATCGGGTTGTAGCGGGGCTGTGAGGTGTGATGTACGTCACATGGGACTGGAGGGTTTATTTGAGAATTGTGGAGCTTTTGTACAATAGAGGACATGTTTCACCTTTACCATGGGTGGAATGATTAGGCGGGTATTGATAACCCCTTATCGGTTTTCTTTGGGACATCATTGGTCCTTTTGATTTGTTCTCCTCATTCTTGCCTCTTTCTGTGTATGGTTTTCACTTTCTCCTCCTTCTTTTTTCGACATTGCACTTGGTTCATCAATTTTCTCAAGCGTCCTTTGCTTTATATTTTGGCTTTCAGCTTTGGAGTTGCATTGACCCATTGATCTTCTCGAGCGTTTTTGGTGTTCTTTTTTTTTTGGTGTTTGGCTTTGGAGTTGCATTGACTCATTGGTTTCTTCAGACATTTCATTTGTTGTTTTTTGTGAAATATGGTGGGGAGGGGTCATGGCTCCGACTCCCTAGGGATCCTCTATTGCAGGGGTAAGTGTGTATATGTGGGGTGGCATGTTGTGGAGTTTCTTCTCTTTTTTTTTGAAGAAAGAGTTTTTCATGAAAGGCTCAGCGGGGCTCACTAAGGGATTATGTAGAGGGCAGTTAAAGCTCTTTGGTTTTGTGGGGATTCTTGATCCTAAGTGCCTCGTCATCCTTATTAGTTAATGATTGTTTTCTTACTGTTCTCGGATCGTTGCATGAATTATAGTTCGTATCTTGCTATCGACATTGATCTCACTTCGAATTATGCATCTCCATGTGACGAAGGAATGCACATGTCGCTCGTGGTTTTACCTCGATTGGCTCTCTACCTTCCCTTGTCGCTCAGTGGATTGTCCAAAACATTCACTTGAAATTCAAGAGAAAATATTGTTCTTCGCACACTACTCACTTGATTTGTGGTGTTGATTTGACTGGACCCTTGTGTTCATTGATGGGCTGAAAGTTCCGTGGTTCATGCACTTCATTCAATCAATCTCTCAAGGTTTTCCCCAAAGATGTCGTTTCGATACGAAAGTATGCAAATGCAACTATCTACAATGCAATCTGTTGTGCTAATATGGAACTATTATATATAGGATGCACGAAATGCTGAAAAAACGATGAATGGAGATGGATGACTTTGGATTTTTACGGAATGTTTTTTGTGTGTGTTTTTGTTTCTCTTTTTTTCTATTTTTTGGATGCAATGCATGAGTGGTAAGGCTACACCTAGTCTCGCTTGAGTCGAATTCGGCTCATGGTTCATGAAGCTCGTCCCACTACTGTTGGCCTTGAAGATGGTCTAGCTGTTGGGTGTGTCTGAGAAGTAATTCTCGAGTGAGGTCGGGTTGGTGATTGGCTCCTGGATTTTGGAATTTAGGGGGTGACAACTCCCGCATGGTAGCCCATGACTCGGAAACGACTGCACTTTTTTTCTTTTATCTCATTCTGGTCACTGGTGCCCATGGTGATTCTGGATTTGGAAAAGGCTCGAACTCTCCGGTGTTCTCCACTATCCCACTGAAGAGTAGTTTGGAGGTTGAGTAATTGGGATGAAGGCTGGTGTGTGGCAATGACGATGAAACACGTGAGTGTGTGATGCTCGTGAGTGTGGACGAGCTTCATGTATAGCTGATGAGTTTGAACTGGCAGTAAATACGTGTGACCCTTTTGTCATGATGCAATGCATGTTTTTTTTGTTTTACCTCGGTTGCATTTGTTGGTGTTGTTTACTTAGTGGGATGCCTCATGTAGATACCGTGAATTTTCACCCCATAAAGCAGAGTTGATGAATGATATATAGATGCGAGGGGTCGTCCCCTTATTCGTTCTTTTTACTATATGTGCATGCCAAAAGAAACCAAGTTTTAGAAAACAATTTTGAAAACGCGTGTTTTCAAAGTGGTGGATTTTCTCTATTAATTCTAACGCTGCTCGGTCCTTCACTAATAAAATAGGGAGTGGGGATCCCTATACACATTGATCTA
This sequence comes from Limonium bicolor, assembly GCA_023374045.1. NCBI lineage: Eukaryota > Viridiplantae > Streptophyta > Magnoliopsida > Caryophyllales > Plumbaginaceae > Limonium > Limonium bicolor. The sequence continues at coordinate 225,360,789 of CM041782.1, forward strand.
AATAAATTCAGAGGGAATGTGAAACCTATACATGTAATCTATTCAGAATGGACAAGAGAGAAAAATGCGAGTGGAACACCTATACATCACTTCTAAGTCATTAAAGGGACGTTTTGATGGGGAAGTTTAAGCTTAAAAACTTCTCCCGAATTCTTCTTCTTCGTCTTCGAGCTCCTGACTGACTGCTCACGCTCGTACGGTTCTTAATTGGCTGCTCGCTCATCTTCGGGCTCTTGATCGGCTGCTCGCTCGTTTTCGGGCGCTTGACCGACTGCTCGCTTCGTTTTTGGGCGCTTGACCGGGTGCTTGATCGTTTTCAGGTTCTTGAAGCAGTGCATGATCAAATAGAACGGATGGTGTTCTTCTGATTTTCCATAGTTTGAACTCGAACATCGTTGCTGGTCTTCATATCGCTTGACTCGGGTTGGTGCACCTCTGATTTTCGGTTTAAATTGCTGTTGTTGATCTTCATGCGCTCCACTTGCTCCGGCGAGGAAAATGAGGGGCGTTTTTTTTTGAAAGGAAAGGTGAATGATCGAGCACGAAATCGTTGAGGAATCCACCACTTTTGTGAAAACGCGAAATGATTAGTACACTCCACAACAATGACCGCTACTCTTGAAGGTGGGTTAAACTTCAAAAATAGCGGGTCACAACATGGGGACTAAGTCATTTATTTTGAAATACGTTTGTGAAATTCAATTTTGAAAATTGTTTTCGAAAATTATTTTGAAAATCATGTTGGTGAAAAATGTTGTTTGAAATTCATTTGTAGAAAGTAGGTTTTCGAAATCTATTTTTTGAAAATTGTTTTGGAAATAACATTTTAATGAAACAAAGGTTTTCAATGATGAAGTGACGGGTCCTAAAACCCCAAGTGTTTATGAGTAGAATTTAGGTGGGATTCTAAATTG